>NQII01011427.1:0-39351 GCA_002778355.1 Clitarchus hookeri
AGTAGAACAAGTGTATGAATTCACATATACTTGAAGACGATGCAATCCAATGATTGTACAAAGTCTACCGTGAAATTTACCTCTATGAACGTACCTTCTTCCAATGCTGATATATTACATGGAAAACAATGTTGTTACTGTGCCAAGACCTTCAGTAAAAGTTGCAATGTACGCCGACATGAGAAGAGTGATTGTTCAAAGACACCAGCCTCCAAAATACTAATATTTACTACATTTGGTGCAACATTTGGTATAAGTTATAATTTAGAGAGACACACTAGTACATGTAATGGTAATGCACCTTTGCTTGGCTCAAGACAACATGCACGGCACTTATTGCCACAAGACAAGGATGTTGCTAGCCTTACTACATTTTCGTTCAGTACACTATATCAGATTCGACTGCACATAACATTAACGGAGCCTGCACCGTGTTTCAAAACCGTAGGTGACGAAGGAAATAAAAGTGTTACAGAAATTTGCTATGAAAAGTGCGATCCATTCGAAACTATAGAAGTTGTTAACAACAAGCATGCAATGCTAACATGTAAAGTGAAAAACAAATAAGATACAACTAGTTATGATGAAGAGAATAAAAATGTAGACTCCAAGACTGCAGATGGCACTTCGAAAAATAAACTGAAATGGATCTATTTTATAGATGATGAATTGACGACATCTGCAAAGCAAAAGCGTAAACATGTTACTGAATATAATGACNAAAAAATAAACTGAAATGGATATATTTTATAGATGATGCATTGACGACATCTGCAAAGCAAAAGCGTAAACATGTTACTGAATATAATGAAAACTTCAAGTTAAAGCAGAATAAACGTATTCCGATCCCGGTACTCTGGCCCAGAGGTATCTCGCTACCTACACATCACAGAAGAACAATGCAGCATGTAGTGTTTATAAGTATAANACATCACAGAAGAACAATGCAGCATGTAGTATTTATAAGTATAGTGGTTAATGGTTTCTCGAACCCAAGGAAATTACGTTTATGCCTAGCGAAATTTTACGAGTGAACAATTACGTAACCCATGGCGGTTCAGGACTATATGATTTGTTATTTTGCGTAAAACATAAAAAAAAATTGTATTGAAGAAGATTTAAAGGAATGCAAGAAATTACTCGAACTCGTTCATTACCAAAACAACGACTCTGAGCACAGAACTGACAAAGGCGACGAATGTAGTGGCCCCAACATATGTCCTGATAATTATGAAGCATATGATTACAATGGTGTCCCTGTCTGTAATTATCATGATGATCAAGATGAAATGAACCTACATGCAGAAATGTGTCGTGAACCTTCAGCGAAGAAACTCGTTATGTCTAGGTGCTTATTTTATGAAGAACACCCTATGACTTGGTTGATAGATTCAGGCATTTGATTTTCATGCAAAAACACGTGGAGATCTTACGCATTGTTGAGATAGTTTCATTAATCGATGAACTGAAAAATAGGGGTTATATAAGGTGAGACTGTTTGCTACTATCCACAATCTGCAAATATCTGAGAAAATAATTAGAAAGATGAAATAATTACAAGAAGTAAATTAATTAATATTACATATACATAGTAATGTGTGTTTAATTCCGCATACAGTATGTTCTTCAGAGGTGTATACAATCGATTTAGATAGTCTATTTTAGATAAATTTGTGCGACCATGTGTAAGAGGAGCGCTATGGTTACATCTGAAGTATTATGTCATATTGTAGTCAATTGAATTCGGCGGAGTTCTATATGACGAAAGAATGAAATGAAAAATCTTCTTTGATGCAAGCTTTAGGCCAGTCATTTGTGTGGAAATAAAGGCGCATGCAGGTTCGGTGTGGTTACGTAACAAAGTTTGTGTTTGGTATCGGCCGGCATGAGAAGTGCAGTAATGACTTTGTGTTTATCACACTCTAAAATTTATATTAGTATGAAAACTTTCAGTATTGTTCGCTCGTTAAACTTTCTTTGCATAACACTTATGTGTGAATACCAGTTTTGAATATACTTATGACACATATATGTTTTTTTACATACATAAATTTATTCACATTTTTATATATAAAAATAACACATTAGTTAAAATTGGTTTTATTAAATTTCGCATGCATGAAGTTGACATATCAGAGACTATTAATGTTTTGAAGGGAACAGAATCATCTTAAGTGTGGATAAAAATGGGAGGCACAAGTATGTAACTGTTGCTGGTGTAGTCACTGGAGGATGAGTCATAGTTAGCATAACGGCTGAAGTAAATAAGCTGTGGTTCTTGGTTCATGGTGCTTGAACAAACATATCTGTGTTATTTATATAGTCCAGCTTGAATTCATATAAATATTTTTGGGGAAAATCTAACTTCTNTTTACATACATAAATTTATTCACATTTTTATAAATAAAAATAACACATTAGTTAAAATTTGTTTTATTAAATTTCGCATGCATGAAGTTGACATATCAGAGACTATTAATGTTTTGAAGGGAACAGCATCATCTTAAGTGTGGATAAAAATGGGAGGCACAAGTATGTAACTGTTGCTGGTGTAGTCACTGGAGGATGAGTCATAGTTAGCATAACGGCTGAAGTAAATAAGCTGTGGTTCTTGGTTCATGGTGCTTGAACAAACATATCTGTGTTATTTATATAGTCCAGCTTGAATTCATATAAATATTTTTGGGGAAAATCTAACTTCTCGAAGCAGTTTTTGTCCTATATACGGAGTACAAAATTTATGCACATGGTGTATCCATTGTCGGTAAACGACTTATTATGTCTTTCTTAATACTTCTATAATGGTGTTTACCATCGCACCGGGGTCTAGTGTAGTTTTTGTTGATTGTTACTGGCAGTAGCCTGGATGTGTGTTTGGGCCGATTGTTGCTNTATAATGGTGTTTACCATCGCATGATTTTCTTTATTTGATGTCCTTGTAGTCACCGGCCATCGCATAAGACTGTGCTAGCTTCAGAGCACAAAGATGAACAGCGCAATTACTACCTTCCCACACGAAGATAAATACTTCCCTGGAGGTTTCGTATGGTGAAAATTCTTTCCACTGTAGACCGAACTGAGCGTTCTCGCTATACATTTCAAAGTATATTGAGTTTAAAATATCACCACATTCATTTTTAAAAGTAATACCATACAGCACACAATGCAAGCCACGCATGTAGTCGTATCAANTAAAATATCACCACATTCATTTTTAAAAGTAATACCATACAGCACACAATGCAAGCCACGCATGTAGTCGTATCAAGTTCTGGAGTTGTACATTATGCATGGTGGTGACACGGTGTTAGTAGGATCAGACAATATGACCACTTAATTATATTCCTCAAAGTATTCAGAAAATGGTTCGTCGCCATCGTATCGAGGGTCCATAGTGGCTGGGTTGACTGACTGCTGATCTGGGTGACTCCTGCTGAATGCCGACTAGGCAGATAATACCTTGTATACTTCGCATGTAAGTGGTGAGCATTGTCACTGCTGCTAGAGTCCTCAGTAAATGTTTATGGAACCATGATTTACTGACAATTGACTTTTCCAATATATCTGCTATATTTATATAGTCCCATGTGCTTGTTGAAGAGGTTTGATGGCGAAAACTTGGTTTCATTGGTAATTTCTGACTGTAAATGGGACAGAGTTCGTTCACACACACCCAATTTTGTAGATCTGTCCAGGGTAGTTCATGGCAGTTCACAGCACTGTGCGGGTCCCTGATACACGGTTAAGCATATGTCAATGCCACTTTGGGTGCTTCTTTAAAAAGATTGTAATGTGTCAAGGGACTTCTTATTAGTATCCTCGACTGTAAATGCTCGCGTTGAGGATCATCATCAAATGCCTTGACCCCTTACCTTAAAATTCGATTTTTCATTTATTTTAGTGTGCATGGAAAACTATGCATTATGGTTGACAAATGTGAACTGCACATTCACTGCTATTACAATACCTCACAATCAAAGNGCATGGAAAACTATGCATTATGGTTGACAAATGTGAACTGCACATTCACTGCTATTACAATACCTCACAATCAAAGGTGTTATACAGTCTGGCATGGCTATTGCGTCACATTAGAAGTAAACATGTGCGTCAATTGCACATTACTCAACACATGTTGCCAGGGGATTACCCAAACAATATTCGACATTCTGGAAACCCGGGTGCACACACCAGTAGTCTTGTTCTGTATGAAAGATGACTGTTTGCCGACCGAAGTGACGTACTTCTGACTACGAGTCTCATGCTTATGTAACATGTGTAGCCAGGTATGTCGGGTAAACATGGTCTCCCAAGTTGTTCTGCCATGGTTCAAATTGGCCGTCCCTGTAAGCGGTAACATCGACAGAGCAGAAGACAGTTCATATACAATTTTGCTATGACTCCAATCTTAACGTAGGCCTTCTTATTTTGTTTAACTTATCAGATCATTGGTAGTGCAGGGCAGCTTCGAGTCTGGCCGGAGGTAGTACACTTGGCAGGTAATAAAGCAGCATGATACTGGAACCAAGCCGTAAAAACATGTTTTTCATTCATGCTGACCCAATGTTCAAATCCGTTGCAACTATCTATTGCCCTTGCATACCAGGTATCAAGAAGGGAACTCTGCGGTAGCCCACGGTTTATAGCCTCATTTACCGATGTTCTTCAGGTCGGAAATGTGCAGACTTAATGTGATGAAATAAGGTCACATTTTATACTACAGGCCTTCTCCTCCACTTTTATATTAGAGTTTTCCTCTACCCTTTCTTCCCCCTTTCCGCCGCCATTCTATATGGGCCAGTGCTTGCTCGTGAAGCCTGCTGACTCACTCTCTTTTCCAATTTTTAGTTAACTCCAGTTACCTGACACCAAGCAGGTGCAATTCAGTGAAAATGCTAACACAAATATTGCCACGCACTTGCTGGCTTAGATTATCTGAAATCATGTAGTTATCGAAAACGATGTGTAAGCATGAAATAATGCAGACACCATTTACCTGACACCACGCAGGTGCAGACCTGTGAAAATGCTAACACAGCTCTATTCATGTGCATGCTGACTTATGCTATCTGACTCCATATATATAGTGAAAACTATGTGCAATAATGTACACATTCAGACTCCAGTTACCTGACACCGTGGTCCACGTCCGCACACTTATACGATTGTGAAGAGAAGGGTGCGTTTGACAGATAAGTGTACTTTGGCAAGGTAAGCTGCCCTGCCTGTCTATGCATACCCGCAAACTCATCTTCAGTAACCTTAATGCTATACGTATTTTGTACAGAAANTGTCTATGCATACCCGCAAACTCATCTTCAGTAACCTTAATGCTATACGTATTTTGTACAGAAAGTAATTTTTTCAATAATTATCTCCTTATTTTCTGTGTTTTGAAAAAAAAAATGTCTACTAAGTTTTTTCATCACTACACTTTACATTACTTTTTTTTATGAATTCATGGTGTACATAACAAACCGTAAAATAAGAGAAATAAAATTGTTATAAAATTATACAGATATTTTATTCATCAAACACTTGTCTTATATATTTCCACATACATTTAAAGCAATATTAGTTTACATATACATGAANTATTTTGTACAGAAAGTAATTTTTTCCATAATTATCTCCTTATTTTCTGTGTTTTGAAAAAAAAAAATGTCTACTGAGTTTTTTCATCACTACACTTTACATTACTTTTTTTATGAATTCATGGTGTACATAACAAACCGTAAAATAAGAGATAAAATTGTTATAAAATTATACACANTTTATTTATCAAACACTTGTCTTATATATTTCCACATACATTTAAAGCAATATTAGTTTACATATACATGAAACAAATTTTTTAATCTCCTTTTTGGTTTTCTATATTTATGTTGCGAAAAATTTGTGGCATTATTTGTACATAGATAAGCAAGATAATTTTTAAGACAAACAATTTTTTTTTTAACTTACCTAAGGCTTTTTACACACACTAAAACACGCCATGAACCTAAATTAGAATTGGCAACTATAATTTATTCAAATTATGTTTCTCTGTTCGAAACACTGTGTCTTTACATTGTTTGTTATTATCCACTGTCATTACCCGTCCTCACCCGGTGAGCTATCTTTACCTCATACGGCAGGCTGCGACAAACCGTGGTCCACTCGACGAACAGAATGTGTCAGCTTTTGTCTGGTAGGAGTCTATGCATCTCGTCATCTCATTCTTCACTGCAGCGAAGCACTGTTTTCTGCCCTTCTTGTCGAATTTCGTAGTCCCTTCGCTGGATGCTTTCTTTGACGATAATTGTTTCACCCTTGTCCAACTCCAACATCTCCTTGGGTGTTGCATGATAGGGTTATTTCCAACTCATGTTGTACACTGTGGAGGTTTCACCATATAAGTGGATTATGTCCATGAAATAAACCTTTGACTTGCCTTCGGCGTTTATGATGCACCTTTTGTTCGCAGGCACAAGAGTGTAGTAGAAACAGGAATGATTCCACCAAATCAACCTTCTATGTTTTTCTCAGCATCCTCACACCGTGGGTCGCCTAGACAGTACTCCACTCGCCAGAACCCATGGATAACATTGGGACAACACTTNTTGCCTTCGGCGTTTATGATGCACCTTTTGTTCGCAGGCACAAGAGTGTAGTAGAAACAGGAATGATTCCACCAAGTCAACCTTCTATGTTTTTCACAGCATCCTCACACCGTGGGTCGCCTAGACAGTACTCCACTCGCCAGAACCCATGGATAACATTGGGACAACACTTCACCATACCTGACTCGATTGAGCAGGTGTACATCACCTCGTGCATCTAAGATCGTGGTGGTGGTGTGATGGGAGTAGCTGTGGCGGGCATCAACCAAGTAATTTTCAAAATAATGTGACTGCAAATACTTAAGGATATAAAATTTTATCTGCAGAAACATTAGACAGATGACATCAGATGTTAATGCTCTGAATCCTACCTTAATATTGCAGTTGGTTACCTGCAAGCTTACGGTACGAGTTTTTATTGGTAGGAGACCCAAGAAATCAACGTGTGGATTCATAAATAACGTCCCTGTTGAATTATGTGTACGAGAAATGATATACTTATTCGTACCCGTGTTATATACGTATTTCGGGTTAACACCAAGACCAGGTTCTCTAAACTGTCTTACAACTGGTCCAACTGAAGAATATGTCTATATAGTAATTGGCTGTAGATGTTTAACTCATCAACTTTATTTATTAAAAAGACAAATTTCAAGAAATATAGAATATGGTTTATAATTTATAGGTTTCAATATGATATTGTAACCAAGGCGACAAAATGCTGTGNTATAGAATATGGTTTATAATTTATAGGTTTCAATATGATATTGTAACCAAGGCGACAAAATGCTGTGTATTAATGGCATTGTTTGTAATAGACAAATGTGGAAAAAGCCATTTGGGGCAAAGAAAGGAGAAAATTTAACAATATCCAGCTGTTTAAAATACAAATCTTAAATGTGTCCTAAATAGCGTTATAAATATATTTTACTATTAACATAGCAGTAAAGGATCACCATTTTTAGCACACATTCAAACTTTTCGTCACAAAAATGCGGGAGAAACGATTTAAGACTAGGCAAAAAAGACATATTTACTTAATTGGTCATCTACGCGAGAGCAGTGCAACTCGATTGTCTGGTGTATAACAGATATCAATGTTTGTTCATGTGTGCATCTTAACTGTTATGCATGCTGCGCCAACGAAATCCAGACCCCATAAAATTTTGCGAATTAAATTGGTACCAATTCAGTATTTGCATGTCACCAGAAACGTGAATTTTGAAGCGACATTTGAAAAACTGTACACAGGTGACAGCCATGCTAACTGCTTCAAACACCGTAAGCCAGGAATCAAATAAAACCGACGGAATAACTGCTGTTCTCGTGAATAAAAACTTGAGAATTGGGGACACCGTGCTTTTATAGTTAGTCTACANACCGACGGAATAACTGCTGTTCTCGTGAATAAAAACTTGAGAATTGGGGACACCGTGCTTTTATAGTTAGTCTACACTAGTTTCCTGTAGAATATTTATTTTATGTCATGGTCTCGACATTGGAAAAAGTGTAAATGAGCGGGAGCATGCGTTGTCATGCAATCACCCATCGGCAGACCATAATGTTTGCAATTACTACAAAATATATTGTAACGCTGACTGCATAACATGTTTGAGGTCAGTGTAGGTAAAAATACCTCACATTACTTTTGTTGCTATTAAATTATTTCAAATCTTTTCACCCACTTTTTATAGCTCTGACAGCGAAATCGTTAGGCGACAGGAATTACAGTAATTCCAGGTGAGTAGCGAGTTTTTATCAAACAAGGTCTACAAAACTATACATTCTGGCTTTTTGCCAGAATTGGGAAGAAAAAGGAGGCTGTGGGTAAAGTTGAATTTCCTCAGACGGGATTTGAATTGCAAATGTGGCCTCTCGGTCTTCGTAAACCCTTGTTCCAACCACAGCTGCTAAAGTAAAATAAACTCACGGGCATTTTAACAATATTAAAAGCAATCCACTTTAATAAAGAATAAAAATATACACCTTACAAGTTTAAAATCAATATCTTTGACTAATGAACTTATGGTCTTAGAGAAATTAAAGAAATGTCAATAATGATACTACATTAGGTTAATTAATTAGTGAACTGGCACACTGCAAAACAATTAAATCAAAGAAATGGCTAAATATCTCAAATTATATTCACGATCTAATATATATTATTATTACCTCAAATTCCCAACGGAATACTTTCTCGTGTATCTTATTCCACCTACATTCTGGTTCTGTTCCGAGGCAACCAGCGTTAATTACTTTCGAAAATATTTGGTATTTTACTTATGGTAATAAAATTAACCAAATTAAAACTTACGATCTATTATAAAATTTGTCAAATAAGTAAGGGTGTATTAATATATCTTTCAGCAAATACCCTGACGAGCTGACGGATTGTAAACCACGATTCTCAAATTATCGATAAACTTTCCACCTCCACTGACAACCCCGTTCTANACGGGATTTGAATTGCAAATGTGGCCTCTCGGTCTTCGTAAACCCTTGTTCCAACCACAGCTGCTAAAGTAAAATTAACTCACGGGCATTTTAACAATATTAAAAGCAATCCACTTTAATAAAGAATAAAAATATACACCTTACAAGTTTAANAACTCACGGGCATTTTAACAATATTAAAAGCAATCCACTTTAATAAAGAATAAAAATATACACCTTACAAGTTTAAAATCAATATTTTTGACTAATGAACTTATGGTCTTAGAGAAATTAAAGAAATCTCAATAATGATACTACATTAGGTTAATTAATTAGTGAACTGGCACACTGCAAAACAATTAAATCAAAGAAATGGCTAAATATCTCAAATTATATTCACGATCTAATATATATTATTATTACCTCAAATTCCCAACGGAATACTTTCTCGTGTATCTTATTCCACCTACATTCTGGTTCTGTTCCGAGGCAACCAGCGTTAATTACTTTCGAAAATATTTGGTATTTTACTTATGGTGATAAAATTAACCAAATTAAAACTTACGATCTATTATAAAATTTGTCAAATAAGTAAGGGTGTATTAAAATATCTTTNATTCCCAACGGAATACTTTCTCGTGTATCTTATTCCACCTACATTCTGGTTCTGTTCCGATGCAACCAGCGTTAATTACTTTCGAAAATATTTGGTATTTTACTTATGGTGATAAAATTAAGCAAATTAAAACTTACGATCTATTATAACATTTTTCAAATAAGTAAGGGTGTATTAAAATATCTTTCAGCAAATACCCCGACGAGCTGACGGATTGTAAACCACGATTCTCAAATTATCGATAAACTTTCCACCTCCACTGACAACCCCGTTCTATCTCGGGTAAACACTTTCTTAACCGTAAAGCGTCTGCGACTCACTGGCTGACCTCGACTTGTCTCATAACTTAGAACTAGAGTTTTAAGGCAACACTCCCCACTCCCTTGAGAGGACTGCTGACGCCGTCAAAATCCAGTCATTGCTCGCGGGGCGGACACCGTCCCTCGTCCACGACCCCAAAACGTAGTTCTCCGTCCACAAGTCCACCGAACTATTGTAAAAGGCCTGCCGATGTCCACGAATAAGGCGACGACCGCCATTCCACTACGACGCCATCCCGGCAACCACAGCGAACTGCAATCTCTGAAGCGGCACAGAGGTGTCCCAAGTCCTGAACACCTGCCACTAGTTCCTAACAGCAGTCCCATAATCATTTTTAAAATAATAACTTTCTGAGACTATATCAGGCACGTGCTTATTTAAACGCGCATACATAGTTCTACCCCAAGAGATACTCACTAAAATTTTAAAATAAACGGCAATAAAATTATATTTTTGGCACTTTTTTGGTTTCAATATTACTTCATTACATTATAATATACATGTATTAAATTTTTATCCAAGAACTTTTAGGTTTTTCCATGAAACTGCGGTTATGATACACCTAGAGAAAATATATTTATGCTTTAAACATAATTTACACGTAAGTGATTAAACTATTTATAGTTTTGAAAACAGGGCTTCTACGAAAACGAACATTATTTATTTTTATTTTATATCCGTTATTACAACAATGCAACTACTGCTCAGAAATTCTCCTCTAACATAAACACATCTATAAATAGTAAATATATTTTCAGTCTTTACTAATCCGAACTCTTTACAGTTTAATTCTAAACTTATTGTAGGAAAAAAATGTGNGTAAATATATTTTCAGTCTTTACTAATCCGAACTCTTTACAGTTTAATTCTAAACTTATTGTAGGAAAAAAATGTGGTCATATGTTCACACAGATCATGAGACGCGGCCCGCTATGCCTGTCTACACTTTAAGAAATGAATCGCAAATATACCACATCACTGAATATGTAGAGTGAGAAAGCGGGAATGGTAAATTTATTTCACTTACATCAATGGTAATGTTACTAAATTTTCCCAGTAAAGATACAGATGGGTATGATAGCTCCGAACTTTGTGTTGTAAAGACGCTAAATATGTCNTACTAAATTTTCCCAGTAAAGATACAGATGGGTATGATAGCTCCGAACTTTGTGTTGTAAAGACGCTAAATATGTCTATATTCGCAACCGGATATGTGGTCTTAATTCCATATATTGTATAGGATAAAATCTTCTATTACAAGTTAGGAAATTTGCCAGTAATTTATTTACAGTGTATATAAATATGATTTGCATGTTCTCCCTTTCGTCAAAGGATTAGTGTGGTATACAACAACCTTTCAGGAACAACTGACTTCATAAAGTTAATAGTGGAAATCCTTACAAAAATGAGCATATCAAAGTAACACAAAATTACATACGTTTAGTGCGGATTCCTCCATTAAAGTGCAGTAGGTAAAATTGCAGACAAAAAAAAAAACAGAAAAAAATATGACACGCCTATTTACCTGATCACCGTTCCTCTCACTGAGCGAGTATTTTATATACTGTAGCAATAGTTAATGAATTGTGATTCTCCACAAAACCAATTTTTCAAAGGATATCTGCATTAATGTTTAATCTTTCAGTACATATCCAAAGAAAGTTATTCACGCTTGGAATCTGTAGTGTGATACGAACGAACCTAGTACGGTGCAATATGTGTAACGCTGATGTCTCGTAGTGTAGTAAATGATTACTTAGCTTATATCTGATTTGTTAGCAATGTAGTTATGCACAGCGTTTTCCTTGCCTAAAGACGTCAGTATTACTTAACCAAATGTAGGTTCCTCTCCGAAAATGTTTCACGGTGATATATTTTGAGGATACCAAACGTACCGTTAAACGATAATATTATTTTCAGAAAACGTAACTCTAAGCAATGTTTTCCTGTCAATATGGTACATTGTCATTCTTGCTGTNCGATAATATTATTTTCAGAAAACGTAACTCTAAGCAATGTTTTCCTGTCAATATGGTACATTGTCATTCTTGCTGTATTGAAGATACAAATTTCATTCTAATTCACATTTGTAAGTACCTGTTGAAATTATTATAACTCTTGCTGTAGTCTATTGTAATTTAAGTAAAACGTCAGCTTGAACAACAATATAAAATCGTTTCAACAACATATAGTACATTCTAAGACTCAACAGCAAAAAAAAAAAAAGNAAGTAAAACGTCAGCTTGAACAACAATATAAAATCATTTCAACAACATATAGTACATTCTAAAACTCAACAGCAAAAAAAAAAAAGATTTAATAATCTTAGAGAAAATGTTTTTTCGCCACTGTGGTTATGTTCGAACGTTACAGTGTACCAGGAAAGGATCATTATTGATTATTTCCTTATAACACCCAGTTTTTATCACAAATTATTTACAAGTAAAATTAAACGTACTGCACAGGAATCATAGAATTCAAGGACATATGCATGAATAAAANTTACAAGTAAAATTAAACGTACTGCACAGGAATCATAGAATTCAAGGACATATGCATGAATAAAATGGAACTCTAGTAATTCCTAATTGTAAAAAAATAAATAACGGTTACATTTAATAACTGAACATATAGATATGTATAACTCAGCGAGTTAAAACTGCATATAAACGGAAATGGAAATATTTTACAGATGATGAATTGACGGCATCTGCAAAGNTTACAAGTAAAATTAAACGTACTGCACAGGAATCATAGAATTCAAGGACATATGCATGAATAAAATGGAACTCTAATAATTCCTAATTGTAAAAAAATAAATAACGGTTACATTTAATAACTGAACATATAGATATGTACAACTCAGCGAGTTAAAACTGCATATAAACGGAAATGGAAATATTTTACAGATGATGAATTGACGGCATCTGCAAAGAAAAAGCGTTAACGTTTTACCGAATACAATGACAACTTGAAGTTAGAGTAGAAGGTAATTTTTTCGATCCCGGTACTGTGGCCCAGAGGTACCTCGCTACCTACACATCACAGAAGAACAATACAGCATGCAGTGTGTCTAAGTATAATGGTAAATGGTTTCTCGAACTCAAGGAAATTAAGTTTATGCCTAGCGAAATTATACGAGTGAACAATTACGTAACCCATGTTAGTCGAGGACTATATGAGTTGTATTTTGCGTAAAACCTACAAAATGTATTGTAGAAGATTTAAAGGAATGTAATAAATTACTCGATCTCTTTCATTACCAAAACAACGACTCGGAGCACAGGAACTGATGAAGGTGTAAAATTTAGTGGATCCGGCATATGTCCTGATACATATGAAGAATGTGATTACAATGGTTTCCCTGACTGTAATTAATATGATGATCGAGATGAAATGAACAGACATGCAGAAATGTATCGTGAACCTTCTGCGAAGAATCTCGGTAGTCTAGGTGCTTATTTTATGAAAAACCAAATTACTTGGTTGATAGACTCAGATATTTGATTGTCCTGCAAAATCGCGGTGTTCTGTTACGCATTGTTGAGATATTTTTATCATCGACGAACTAACGGAAAGGTTATATAAGGTGAAACTGTTTGCTACTATCAATGATCTGCAAATATCTGAGAAATAATTATAAAGATAAAATGTATATGAAAAAGAAAATANCTGTTTGCTACTATCAATGATCTGCAAATATCTGAGAAATAATTATAAAGATAAAATGTATATGAAAAAGAAAATAAATTAATTTGACATTTACATAGTAATGTGTGTTTAATTCCGTTTACAGTATTTTCTGCTTCAGTGGTCTATACAATCGATTTCGAGANCATTTACATAGTAATGTGTGTTTAATTCCTTTTACAGTATTTTCTGCTTCAGTGGTCTATACAATCGATTTCGAGAGTCTGTTTTAAATAAAAATTTGTGAAACCATGTTAGAAGCGGGGCTATGGTAATATCTGAAGTATTAAGTCATATTTCAGTCGATTAAAATCGAAGGAGTTCTATATGACGAACAAGTGAAATGAGAAATGTTTTTTGATGGAAGTTTTTAGGTCTGTCACTCGTGTGGGAATAAAGACGCATACAGGTTCGATGTGGTTACGTAACAAAGTTTGTGTTTGGTATCGACGTGTATGAGAAGTGAGGAAATGACTTTGTGTTTATCACCCTCTACAATTTATATTAGTATGAAAACTCTCAGTATTGTTCGCTAGTTAAACTTTCTTTGCATAACACAAAACACACATATGGTCTTTTGAATATACTTATGGCTAATGGATTATTGTAAGAAATAGACGTTTTTTTACATACATAAATTTATTCACATTTTTATAAATAGAAAACTCAATACATTAGTTAAAATTTGTTTTACTACTTTTCGTTCACATGAAGTCGACATATCAGNTTTATAAATAGAAAACTCAATACATTAGTTAAAATTTGTTTTACTACTTTTCGTTCACATGAAGTCGACATATCAGAGTCTTAATTACAAAACTTTTCTTGTCGGAGTAGAAGACACACCTTTTTGATGGAAGGCCCACAGGGTAAACTGCTGCTGGTGTAGTCACTGAAAGATAAGTCATTGCTAGCATAGCTACTGCTGGAGTACATAAGCTGTGGTTCTTGATTCATGGCNTGTAGTCACTGAAAGATAAGTCATTGCTAGCATAGCTACTGCTGGAGTACATAAGCTGTGGTTCTTGATTCATGGCGAATGAACAAACATATCTGCATTATTTATATAGTCTAGCTTGAAAAGATATGAATTGTTTTGGGGAAACTCTATCTTCTCGAAGGAGTTTTTGCCCTATATACAGAGCACAAAATTGATGCACATAGTGTGTCCATTTACAGTAAACGACCACGTATGTATTTCTTAATACTTCTACAATATTGTTTACCATCGCATGATTCTCTGTGCTTGATGCCCATGGGGCCGCCGGGCGTCGCATAAGCCGGTGCTAGNAATATTGTTTACCATCGCATGATTCTCTGTGCTTGATGCCCATGGGGCCGCCGGGCGTCGCATAAGCCGGTGCTAGCTTCAGAACACAACTATGAACAGCGCAATTACTATCATCGCACAGGAAGCGGGAAACTTGCATCGAGGTTTCGTATGGTGAAAATTCATCCCACTGTAAACCGAAATGTACGTTATTTTACACATTTCAAANACTTGCATCGAGGTTTCGTATGGTGAAAATTCATCCCACTGTAAACCGAAATGTACGTTATTTTACACATTTCAAAGTATATCGAGTTGTAAATATCAACACATTCATTTTTAAAAGTAATACCATACTGTACACAATGTAAACCTTCATGCATGTAGTCGTAGCAAGTGCTGGGGTTGTACATTATGCGTGGCGCTGACACGGTGTTAGTAGGATCTGGCATCAGGAACCCTTCATCAATTTCCTCGCAGTATCCAGGGACCTTGGTGACTGGGCTGACTGACTGCTGCACTGGCTGACTCCTGCTGATCGCAGACTAGGTAGAAGAAGACTGTATAATTCGCATGTAAGTGGTGAGCATAGCCACTGCTACTAGAGTCCCCACTATATGTTTCTGGTTCCATGGTTCACAGACAATTGACATTTACGAACATATCTGCTTTATTTATAGAGTCCCCTCTGCTTACTCGGGGGGTTTAATGGCGAAAACTTGGCTTCACTGAGTAATTTGTGCCTTTAAATGGGTCAGAGTTCGTTCACACACACCCTAGTTTGCAGATCAGACCAGGATGGNCACTGAGTAATTTGTGCCTTTAAATGGGTCAGAGTTCGTTCACACACACCCTAGTTTGCAGATCAGACCAGGATGGTTCGTGGCAGTTCACAGCACTGTGCAGGTCCCCGGTTCACGATTCAGCATATCGTTATGGCACTTTGGATGCTTCTTTAAACAGATTTTAATATGTCAAGGGACTTCTTTATAGTATCCTCGAAAATAAATTCTCGCGTTGAGGACCATCGTCAAATGTCTTGATCACTTCTTTTAGAATTCGATTTTTTATTTCTTGCATTATGATCGACAAAGGTTAACTGCACATTCGCTGCTATTACAATCTCTCACAATATCAGGTGTTATAGTCTGGCATAGCTAATGCGTCCCGTGANAACTGCACATTCGCTGCTATTACAATCTCTCACAATATCAGGTGTTATAGTCTGGCATAGCTAATGCGTCCCGTGAGAAGTAAACATGTACATATATTGCACATTACGCTACACATGTTACCAGGGGATCGNCATAGCTAATGCGTCCCGTGAGAAGTAAACATGTACATATATTGCACATTACGCTACACATGTTACCAGGGGATCGTCCACACAATACTCCACAATCTGGAAGCCCAGGTGCACACACAAGTAGTCTTGTTCTGGATCAACGCATGTAAGTCGGGTACTCGTAGTCTCCCAAGTTGTTCTGCCATATTTTAAAATTACAGTGTGACATTTTCCACTTCAATGCTTGGACTACCAAGTAATATTGTAACTGTCTGGTTTTCTGAGTTGATATAAAATTTTGCTTGGACCCCAAACATGACGTAGGCATTCTTATTTTGTTTAACTTATCAGCTCATTGGCAGTGCAGGGCAGCTTCGAGTCTGGCCGGAGGTAGTACACTTGGCAGGTAATAAAGCAGCATTGTACTAGAACCAAGCNGAAGCCCAGGTGCACACACAAGTAGTCTTGTTCTGGATCAACGCATGTAAGTCGGGTACTCGTAGTCTCCCAAGTTGTTCTGCCATATTTTAAAATTACAGTGTGACATTTTCCACTTCAATGCTTGGACTACCAAGTAATATTGTAACTGTCTGGTTTTCTGAGTTGATATAAAATTTTGCTTGGACCCCAAACATGACGTAGGCATTCTTATTTTGTTTAACTTATCAGCTCATTGGCAGTGCAGGGCTCGAAGCTCAGACCGGCCTCCATCATGTGATGGCAGGTAATAAAGCAGCATTGTACTAGAACCAAGCCGAAAAAAACATATAAAAGTAAGTACGACTGGGTTACAAGTTTATGCAACGTTGACAATATTGCCCTTGCATACCAGATATCCAGAAAAATTTAAATGGCAGCTGAGGCACGGAGCTACAGCCCCAGCCTTTGTCCTCGTATCGGCATAATCTACTAACCTCCATTGAATTAGACCACATCAAAAGGCCACCAACAAACACAAAATTTAAAATACAACATTATATAGTAGAAACACAATTTCATTGGCAGTTAATCATTGACAATTCATGTGATGGGAACAGTTAAATTGTGTGATAACAAGAAACTGGAAGAATAACTCATCTCAGTATCCGTTGGTGAGGGTGAATTATAGCTGCGTCGTCCAGGAGCAAGTGTGCTGTTTTCAAAAAACGTGTTATTGAACGAAGAAACTCTTTCAGCGCGCACCGGGGTCTAGTGTAGTTTTTGTTGATTGTTACTGGCAGTAGCCTGGATGTGTGTTTGGGCCGATTGTTGCTNCGCACCGGGGTCTAGTGTAGTTTTTGTTGATTGTTACTGGCAGTAGCCTGGATGTGTGTTTGGGCCGATTGTTGCTGATATTCTGATCTCATAAATTTGGGTAGACTTGACACGTGACATTGCATTGGGGAGTAAATTTGTTGGAAATCCGGATAGTTTTGTTCATGTACAAGACCAAGCATTATTCAATGGAAGTTGCGGGAATTCATGTGATCAGTGTTGGTTTGGATGGTGGGTACTGGCNGACAAGACCAAGCATTATTCAATGGAAGTTGCGGGAATTCATGTGATCAGTGTTGGTTTGGATGGTGGGTACTGGGAGAACTTTCTACTGAGGTTGTGATTGTGTGGTGTATTTCAACATCAGTTGTAATACGTCAGTGCCAAATTTTGATTNAGGTTGTGATTGTGTGGTGTATTTCAACATCAGTTGTAATACGTCAGTGCCAAATTTTGATTTATCAACATCACTCAATTTTTTCATACTTCGCATCAATGATAAGAAGAAATTTAAATAAGAATCTTTATGCTTTAAAACTGTCTCTTGAGTTTGTTTTGACATCATATCAATATAATTTTCTAACTTATCTCTCAATTTCTTTTTTTTCCTTCTAAATAGTGTACTAGTAGAAGGTTAATTCGATACATGCTTATCCTGTTGAAATACTGGGGAAGCTTCAAGATCACCATCAGGAGTACTTGCTTCCANGGTTAATTCGATACATGCTTATCCTGTTGAAATACTGGGGAAGCTTCAAGATCACCATCAGGAGTACTTGCTTCCACTGCCGAGTTGTTGGTCATCCTTAGAAGACAGACGTTGTGGTTTGGGACTGTATTTCGAAAATCCTACTGTCTTGCATACACGTATTTTTTAAAATTTTTGCTGCGTCCCCAGACTTCTTCTTCCGTATGACTTTGTGATTTCTTACTAAAGTCAGTGATTATTACTAAATAAACTCGACGTCAAAAAATGAACCTTGTTTACAAGAAACATGTAATTTTCTATTTATATATATCTCTGTTATGTAATACGTTTTTTCAGTTTGTTTTTGGTTTTTTGTTTGTAAAGGATAATGTAGTACAATGAATATGTTTGCTTCAGATTGTTGGCATCAGGATGTACATACACCGACTTGCACTATACATGTCGGGTTGGTGTAGGAACATCAAGCATGATTGTAAAAAAATGTGCATTGCCAAATGGGTAGCATGACACTAAGATGTGTTTGTACCACTGGATGATGTAAATATTTGGAGAGAAATTGCAACTGGCTTTATGACAAATGGTAATTTAATTTTCCTCATTGCATAGGTGCAATCGACGGCAAGCACGTTAGAATTATGAATCCACCGCACTCTGGATAAAAGTTGTAGAATTATAAGTATTAATTTTCTATTGTTTTGAACCGTCATCGTCTGTCGTTCATGTTCATGCAAATCGTTAACGTTGGAGCATATGGTAGAGAATCTAATCCAAATGGGTTCAGCCATACAAAATTCAGGAAGAAATTGAAAGGTGATTCGTTTGACTTATCGCCTCCAGGGAGGATCACTGTTAACACAACTCCCTTACCATATGCATTTACTGCTGACGAAGCCTTCGGGCTGACAACATACTTGATGCGCCCTNTTAACACAACTCCCTTACCATATGCATTTACTGCTGACGAAGCCTTCGGGCTGACAACATACTTGATGCGCCCTTAAAATGGCAAGAACGTTACTGTTCGTTCAAGAGTCTACAACTATAGCCATTGCAGGGCTCGAAATTGCGTTGAGTGTGCTTTCGGTATACTCAGTAGCAAATGGCGTATTTTTCACAAGACGATATTTTGAGATGTAAAAGTTATGTATATGTTTTATGTAATAACTCCTGAGANAAATGGCGTATTTTTCACAAGACGATATTTTGAGATGTAAAAGTTATGTATATGTTTTATGTAATAACTCCTGAGAGCGAAAAAATTATTATGTTTAATGAAATATCATACCAAAACTCATTCCCAGGAAGGACCATCCAAAAGACGTACGCCTCGTGCCGGATCGAAAACATGCGTTTGCATAAACGGTCTAACTTAACTCGATGGATTTCGACAAGACGCACTTTTGTTTTGGGACGTCCGTTTTAAATACTTGACGAATGAATTCNAACTTAACTCGATGGATTTCGACAAGACGCACTTTTGTTTTGGGACGTCCGTTTTAAATACTTGACGAATGAATTCCGCAATCGTAAGTTCGAATAGAACATACGTCAGTGCATAAAATTGTTCAATTGAAACAATGTACTTAGAAACGTACGTTTTCCGACTTACGCACCAAAACGCAGTGCATAAACCCAGCCTAAGTGCCGTGGTATAGGACAAGTAGNACGTACGTTTTCCGACTTACGCACCAAAACGCAGTGCATAAACCCAGCCTAAGTGCCGTGGTATAGGACAAGTAGGAGTCGGTTACCACAACTTCCAAGCGATGACGTCACGCCTATTCGTGTCTNTGAGAGCGAAAAAATTATTATGTTTAATGAAATATCATACCAAAACTCATTCCCAAGAAGGACCATCCAAAAGACGTACGCCTCGTGCCGGATCGAAAACATGCGTTTGCATAAACGGTCTAACTTAACTCGATGGATTTAGACAAGACGCACTTTTGTTTTGGGACGTCCGTTTTAAATACTTGACGAATGAATTTCGCAATCGTAAGTTCGAATAGAACATACGTCAGTGCATAAAATTGTTCAATTGAAACAATGTACTTAGGAACGTACGTTTTCCGACTTNTGTTCAATTGAAACAATGTACTTAGGAACGTACGTTTTCCGACTTACGCACCAAAACGCAGTGCATAAACCCAGCATAAGTGCCGTGGTATAGGACAAGTAGGAGTCGGTTACCACAACTTCCAAGCGATGACGTCACGCCTATTCGTGTCTATTGTATCTTCCCTGACGCCTGGTGGAGGCCTCTGATCCTTGACTCTCTGATTGGTCGTATTGCTGGCGACTGCTGTGTGGAGGCCACACCTTGTGCGCAGTCCGCAATTACTTCCGGACCTCACAGTTGCTCATCATCTCGTTTTAGTTGTCAAAATGATTAGAATAATTAATTGATTAAAATTTTATAGGACTACGTATGTACACCATGTGTGATCAAATGACATGTTTTTTACAGTGTTGTTTATTAACATCAATGCGAATAATACAATGACATACGCGACACAAAACAAAAGTACCAGAGTTACAACGTGTTAGTCAATGTTGTTAGGCTTTTCTTTCGTCCTTGTGGTTATCAAGACACAGTAAAAAGGACGTGNGTTACAACGTGTTAGTCAATGTTGTTAGGCTTTTCTTTCGTCCTTGTGGTTATCAAGACACAGTAAAAAGGACGTGGCTAGAAAAATGACTCTAACAAATAACAATACAATTACGTAAAGAATTTAGCNTTACAACGTGTTAGTCAATGTTGTTAGGCTTTTCTTTCGTCCTTGTGGTTATCAAGACACAGTAAAAAGGACGTGACTAGAAAAATGACTCTAACATATAACAATACAATTACGTAAAGAATTTAGCAAATAACAAAAAAAAAATAGACAATTCTGAACAGATTAAAGCCCATNATAACAATACAATTACGTAAAGAATTTAGCAAATAACAAAAAAAAAATAGACAATTCTGAACAGATTAAAGCCCATTTAAATTAAATAGCGCAACGGAATGCTCAGTGGCAGAATATAAATGAAAAAATATCCAAAACAAATTAGAACAAGCATCCACACTTTTAGCAGGAGCGCTCCCCATAAGCATGCTGCCATGTAATAAACTGTTAGTACAGTGACAGTATGAAACAATATGTATATAAAGGAGAATAAGTATGACTGTACAAACAGTAAGAAACAGTTAAGGAAATTGAGTAACATGTGTAGCTGTAAATCAAGGTTATTGGGCTCCATGATACCATAGGAGTAAAGGTGTTGTGTTAATACTGCGGTAAAAAGACTGGCCAGACAGAATAGTAGACAGAAAGGAATAAATAATACACCAAATAAGAAATATAAAAAAAAATCGGGAAATGATTAAAACTGCTACACTTGTATCTGAAGTCCACGCCNAATACACCAAATAAGAAATATAAAAAAAAATCGGGAAATGATTAAAACTGCTACACTTGTATCTGAAGTCCACGCCTCAACACCGACGACCTACATCGCGTGATAGGCATATACATGTAAACTAAAACATTTCGCTGCTTCTTTATATTTGTGATATCGTTTTCAAACAAAATAATTTTACAGATTTTGTAAAGTACTCTTCAGTGGCAGCACCAAATNTTATATTTGTGATATCGTTTTCAAACAAAATAATTTTACAGATTTTGTAAAGTACTCTTCAGTGGCAGCACCAAATTGTTTTTATTATGCTTACAAGGTTATGTTACAAAGGATTGAAATATCAAAGCATCACAGATTTCCAGCCGTAGGCTAGATTTTGTGAAAGNTTACAAGGTTATGTTACAAAGGATTGAAATATCAAAGCATCACAGATTTCCAGCCGTAGGCTAGATTTTGTGAAAGGTTATGTATCAGTGTTGCCTGAGATGAGCTGCTTAAAAAATGTCTGGACTCCGACACTCTAGCTAGCTATTTAAACAAAGGAGACACACGACATTTTGTAAGTAAACACTTGTGTGGGAAACTCTTACTGCAGCGTGCAGCTTGGACGAGGGTGGCAATGGCGGAAGTTTGGGAGTGGAGGATGCATTCAGGGGTTGAGAAGGAGGAGCNGAGGGTGGCAATGGCGGAAGTTTGGGAGTGGAGGATGCATTCAGGGGTTGAGAAGGAGGAGCAGGTGGCGTATTATCTGATCCGGCGTCTTTCCCCTGAGAAGTCGGCTAACTTCGATGGCGTTCCGGGACTTTAAAGGTTTTCTTTTCCAATATAACCACAGGCATCAGCATTAGATAAATATTTCATTAATTTCGATTATTTGTAATTATCCAGTAAGTATATCAGCATTTAAAATATATAATGAAATAAACTTCCAAGAAAGTATTAAAAATGCAAGTAAGTAAAACACCGTCAACCCATGTGAGTCGAAAAGTCAGTACCTCTTTTAAAATATATAATGAACCTNAATGCAAGTAAGTAAAACACCGTCAACCCATGTGAGTCGAAAAGTCAGTACCTCTTTTAAAATATATAATGAACCAACATAAGAACCAATTAGAAACTGCAAATATCGATCCGACGCTGCCACTAATGTTACTTCTAAGTGTACGTGTGTAAATAGAGCCGGGGAATGAATCACACACATGTTGAACAATAGCACTGGGTTACACTAGCCTGTCGTTTAGTATAAGCTAGCATCTAAGTCAAGCACTTCACCATATGGTGTTTATTTATATTAGTGTACAAAATAAACCAAAGTTGTTTTTAATATACTCCATGCAAAATTTGTCAGCATTGAAAGTCACGAGCAAACATTTTGATGGCAAACGTATTGCGCCATTCGAAAATGTAGTGCTTCCAGTTTATAAAGAAATAGCTATTTGTGTCTTGTACCACTGTTCATTCTCCGCCACCTCCTCTGTGCAGTTTTGGAAGAGTAAGCAATGCTTCATTTCATCGGTAAGCTCACACATGAAACTATTCAATGATTACTTACAAATTCACAGTAGTTTAACTTGTGTGAGTTCATTGTTTAGTGGGTAAACTGAGACATATGTTAATATAGCCGTTAGTTGTCAAACTTCTCCGAACACCTACTTACCGGCTGATGAATATTTTGGTTTCAGTCTGATCATATCACATGCTCAACAAAAAACTTCCCGGTAGAAAAATGTACTTTTTTCGACACAACTGCGCCCAAGTGTGTTTGTCGTTTGTAATTTACGTCTAATGGCAATAATTCAAAAACTTTCTGAAGGTGAATGCATGCGTATACTTTGGTCTGTTTATGGTTGTCAAGTGCATTGATATCAGGCAAAAAGAATGTTGCCTTANGTGAATGCATGCGTATACTTTGGTCTGTTTATGGTTGTCAAGTGCATTGATATCAGGCAAAAAGAATGTTGCCTTATATAACTCTTAGCTTTAGAAATGCTCTTGAATCATTTAAGATCCATTATTAACGTTTTTACAAGCCGACTGGTCAGGTGCTTCTGAATTTAATTAACAGGCAGTATTTTTAGAATCATTTCGATCGTAATTGTCATCATGGTATTTGGAAGCTATATTTAAGTGTAACTTATGAGTGTACCAAAAATATTTATAAAAGTTACAGTAATAGGAAAAAAAAACAATAAACTGCATTGTGCCACCNACTTATGAGTGTACCAAAAATATTTATAAAAGTTACAGTAATAGGAAAAAAAAACAATAAACTGCATTGTGCCACCCTTCCTGCATACTGAAGTATGAACATTAATCAGAACTTCCTGGAAGTTTATTATTTTCTAAGTGTAAAATGTATGGGAAAGGAAAATAAAAAATATTTGTCAAATTTTTCTAAAATGCACTTGATGATTTGTATAATTTCATGTAGAGTGATTTGCGTATATCCATCAATACATGTAATNACTTATGAGTGTACCAAAAATATTTATAAAAGTTACAGTAATAGGAAAAAAAAACAATAAACTGCATTGTGCCACTCTTCCTGCATACTGAAGTATGAGCATTAATCAGAACTTCCTGTAAGTTTATTATTTTCTAAGTGTAAAATGTATGGGAAAGGAAAATAGAAAATATTTGTCAAATTTTTCTAAAATGCACTTGATGATTTGTATAATTTCATGTAGAGTGATTTGCGTATATCCATCAATACATGTAATTAGCCATATATGAATTGCTTTCTAATCGCACAATACTGGTTTCTATATGTACTAAACCATTATATTTCCAATATTTTAACTATTTGCTAAGTTTATATGATTAAAATGTAGAAAATCCTTATTTGTTTGTGTACAATATTCAATTTTATTTATGATGTTAATATGGTGGTGACTGTATGTATACATACAAACTCATGCGCACACAAACCTATATACTGTATATATATACATATGTTTATATACGCTCGCTATTATCTGTGTAAATAATCTATTATTAATAACTTCGTGAATTGTAACCTATTTTATAATGCACATACCTGCGCTGTATTTAATTTAATGAGACTACAATTAAAAAACACTGTAACATCAATAGTCTTTTAAACAATTAAAATATATTTATTTCAAGTTAACTGACAAGGGCAACATAGATATTATACAAATGCTTTCAACAAATAATTATTCCGGTGTGGTCAATTAAGAATAACCACGTACACCTTCATTGGTTCTGACTAAACCAGTATCATTGTTTTACTGCACGAAACCTACATTGCTATTTAGTTAATAGTTGGGGTGATAATGGGGTTGTTAAAAAAAATTGTTATTAAACTAAATGTAGATAATAATTCTACTGAGATTCATAGATTTCTAAAGTAATTTCCTTGAATATTTAATGAACAAACTAACAGAGCACGCATGATTTATATTTTTCTACATATAGTTTACCAAAGAACAACCCAACTAAGAGAAACACCAGCTAATCATATAATCTATAACAGCAAAATAATAAGTATTCCATCATTTTGTTGGAGAAACTTGTTTCCATTTATTGATGCATAAACTGAAGAAATGGTGTGGTGATGCGAAAGAACAGTAATGAGTACACAACTAACATTCGGAAAGAGGATTTCTTTCAGGAGCCTAAATCGATGCCGAAATCAACACACTTTATGACAAAAGACCGGAAGTTTATCGTTTCTTCTCGCCACTTCAATCTGTTGTGGACATAATCAAAAGTGACATTATTTTCCTTGGTCTACTTTATGTTAACAAGAATATTAGCCTAAAGGAGGAAAATATGGAAAGACATTTATTAAAGACTTCATTAGCGTTCACTGGAGTGGAGAAAAAAATACTAAGGAAAACATTACCACTTTTGGACGAGATCTAACCATGACCTCTGTAAAGTTCGATGTATTATAGTTCATGGTGTACTCATCTTTCATGTGTTTTAAAGGAAGCGCATTAAAAATGCCAGGAAAATGAACTCAGGTGTGGAAAACACTAGTAACACTGGACAATTAATGAAAGATAATGTCAAGAAACNAAGCGCATTAACAATGCCAGGAAAATGAACTCAGGTGTGGAAAACACTAGTAACACTGGACAATTAATGAAAGATTTTGTCAAGAAACGACGCGCAGGATTAACTGTATTTCAGGCTAATTCTTGATAACAGGCCTTCTGCTCTTCCGTGATTATGGTTTCTTGCCTTGGAGAGGATTTAATTTTCAATGAAGAGATTTGAAATCTGAAGTGCTTTTATGAGTTGATGTCCTCTAAATCGTTACCGGTTGCACCAATTCCACCGATGTCGGCACGCGCCTATACTGTTTCTTTTATACTTGTCCTACTAATATTATAATCGCGAAAGTTTGTGAGGATGGATGTATGGATGTTTGTTACTCTTTCACGCAAAAACTACTGATTGGATTTTAATGAAAAATTATAATAATATATCTCATACATCAGAATAGCACATAGGCTATAATTTATAAAGATATATTGTGTAAATTGGCCAAAATANAATCGATGCCGAAATCAACACACTTTATGACAAAAGACCGGAAGTTTATCGTTTCTTCTCGCCACTTCAGTCTGTCGTGGACATAATCAAAAGTGACATTATTTTCCTTGGTCTACTTTATGTTAACAAGAATATTAGCCTAAAGGAGGAAAATATGGAAAGACATTTATTAAAGACTTCATTAGCGTTCACTGGAGTGGAGAAAAAAATACTAAGGAAAACATTACCACTTTTGGACGAGATCTAACCATGACCTCTGTAAAGTTCGATGTATTATACTTCATGGTGTACTCATCTTTGTACACAAAATTTCCAAGCGCATTAACAATGCCAGGAAAATGAACTCAGGTGTGGAAAACACTAGTAACACTGGAAAATTAATGATAGATAATGTCAAGAAACGACGCGCAGGATAAACTGTATTTCAGGCTAATTCTTGATAACGNCTGGAAAATTAATGATAGATAATGTCAAGAAACGACGCGCAGGATAAACTGTATTTCAGGCTAATTCTTGATAACGGGCCTTCTGCTCTTCCGTGATTATGGTTTCTTGCCTTGGAGAGGATTTAATTTTCAATGAAGAGATTTGAAATCTGAAGTGCTTTTATGAGTTGATGTCCTCTAAATCGTTACCGGTTGCACCCATTCCACCGATGTCGGCACGCACCTATACTGTTTCTTTTATACTTGTCCTACTAATATTATAATCGCGAAAGTTTGTGAGGATACTACATACCTACAAACAATGAGAAAGTGCGTTTTTGAACTGATTGGATTTTAATGAAAAATTATAATAATATAGCTCATACATCAGAATAGCACATAGGCTATAATTTATAAAGATATATTGTGTAAATTGGCCAAAATATAACGATTAGATTAGTGTCAAGTAAGTCGGACAAAATTCTGCCATCTGCGAGCTATTTTGGCGTGCGCTGCAAGAACTGTAAGAGTTACACGAATATAGTGTATGCTGGAAATGTTTCTCTTAAATAGTTCTACAAAAAAGTCGGCGACAGCATATATCTATATTTTATGTGTAAGCTATTATTGCTAAAATAGTGAACCATAAATACAATAAAATTTGATTACTATATTTCCAATGCACATTTTGTAGTAACAGATTTATTCTTTATCAAAATAAATACTTTAATCCCTTCTGATATTTAAAGTAGATAATATTTGTCTTTTACACTAGGTAATTTGGACAAATATTTTAAAAGTTACGGNTCCCTTCTGATATTTAAAGTAGATAATATTTGTCTTTTACACTAGGTAATTTGGACAAATATTTTAAAAGTTACGGCGATGAGAAAGTGAGTGCGCGCTGCTAAAATGGTTCGGTCCGGCGGGCGCACTGCGGGCGAGGTGGGGGAAAAATTNCGATGAGAAAGTGAGTGCGCGCTGCTAAAATGGTTCGGTCCGGCGGGCGCACTGCGGGCGAGGTGGGGGAAAAATTCGCTCATCGCCGAGTGCGCGACCCGAACGCGGGCAGACGTCGTTGACGGTTGTGTCCGTTTTGTTTAGTAGCTATTATTTTAATTGGATAGGCAGGTATTAAATAATAATAGCTGCCGTACTGGATTTTTTGGTAGTTTAGAAAAAGTAGCTACTAAGGATTATGCCGCAAAAGCGTAAGTCTAATCTTTCCCAAAGGTCCAAAAAAACTCCAGCTATGAAAGTAGCTAGAATTGATTGACGAGACATTTCCACAAGCCGAACTGCGAAGGCTTGAACAGGCGGTGCG
This sequence comes from Clitarchus hookeri, assembly GCA_002778355.1. Lineage (NCBI taxonomy): Eukaryota > Metazoa > Arthropoda > Insecta > Phasmatodea > Phasmatidae > Clitarchus > Clitarchus hookeri. Next base: position 27,859 of record NQII01011427.1, read on the forward strand.
TGAGGCAGCACACAGAGCTGTTGAGACACCAGAACAGTCTCAAGCTCGGCGTCAACAAAACGCTGAATATCTGGCAACTCAACGGGCTGCTGAGACACCAGAAAAGTCCCAAGCTCGGCGTCAACAAAACGCTGAATATCTGGCAACTCAACGGGCTGCTGAGACACCAGAACAGTCCCAAGCTCGGCGTCATCAGCAGGCGACTTACATGGCGTCCCAAAGAGCTATGGAAACCGTTGAAACGGCTGAATCTCGCAGACGCGCTGTTACTGAAAGGGCACAGCGATGTCAAATATTCACAAGAAACACGTGGGGGGGAGGGGGTGTTCGATAAAGCTGCATTTGAGTATGACGAGACTCTTGATTATGAAAGCCACAAGCTTATAAAATAGAAGCGATGAACAAAGAATACAGATTTTGCGGAGCTCTTAAATTGAAAGAGGAAGCAGCAGGCAAGTGTTGTTGTGGAGGAAAAGTAGCCCTTCCTTCAATAGACGAGCCAGTTGAACCTCTTAAAGAACTTTTCTCTTATGAAACAGATGAGTCTCACCGTTTTCTAACAAACATATGGAAATACAATACATGCTTCCATATAACATATTTTGGGGCGGATAACTNGAGTCTCACCGTTTTCTAACAAACATATGGAAATACAATACATGCTTCCATATAACATATTTTGGGGCGGATAACTTTGTTTCAATGCCAGGATTTTGCCCGACTTTCACAATCCAAGGGCAAGTATACCACACAATTGGCTCATTGCTTCCTGCTATAATATGCAACCAACATTTTGCAAGCTTATTTCATGGGCGATAAGGAAGCGATAAGTATAGGCATTCTGAGTACGCACAAGGTGTAGAAAGAAACACGGTTAAAAAAATACAACAAGTTCTACATGATCACAACATTTTAGTGCATGAATTTAAAATGGCTAAAGATAAAATGACTAGCGATAATTACAAGGTTGTGCTTCATCCAGATCGTGTACCACGCGGTGAACACGAAAGACGATTCAATGACAACCAAAATTTTTGCAAGCTTATTTCATGGGCGATAAGGAAGCGATAAGGATAGGCGTTCTGAGTACGCACAAGTTGTAGAAAGAAACATGGTTCAAAAAATACAACAAGTTCTACATGATCACAACATTTTAGTGCATGAATTTAAAATGGCTAAAGATAAAGTGACTAGCGATAATTACAAGGTTGTGATCCATCCAGATCGTGTACCACGCGGTGAACACGAAATACGATTCAATGCCCCGACCACAAATGAAATACCTGCCGCAGTAGTTAGTAGTGAACAAACTACGTCTCGGGACATCGTTGTTCAGGAGCACGATGGCATGCTCACTAGAGTTCCGGACACACATCGATTTTATGACTCTCTCGAGCACCCAACAATTTTTTGGAAAGGACAAGAGGGATANGTCGATTTTATGACTCTCTCGAGTACCCAACAATTTTTTGGAAAGGACAAGAGGGATACAGCTTTGACATTCCTCAGACAAACCCAGTTACCAAACTACCCATACCAAACAAAAAAGTGTCCTGCAAAGAACTTTATGCGTATCATATGATAGTACGTCGCAACAATTTTAATTTATTGCTTCGATGTAGACTTCTCCTTCTTCAGTTTTTGGTGGACGCGTACGTCAAACTGGAGAGTGAGCTCTTAAAGTTTATTGTCTTGAAACAAACGAAACTGCGAGCAGAAAACTATATTCATTTACAAGACGCGATAAGGAATGATGCGGATTTAGATCCAAATAACTTGGGTCAAATGATGATTCTCCCGCTATCATTTGTAAATAGCTCGAGATATCTTCATGAATACACGCAGGATGCGTTCACATACGTGCGTAACTACGGGAGGCCTGATCTGTTTATTACAATAACATCCAACCCCGCCTGGCCAGAAATCACTAAAGAGCTCATGCCAGGCCAAAATTCAAAGGAGAGACATGACTTAACAGCCAGAGTATTTAAAATAAAAGTTCAAAAGTTAGTTGCTCTACTTACAGAGGGTAAAATTTTGGGTGACATGAAGTGCTTCATGTACTCGATCGAGTGGCAAAAACGAGGGTTGCCTCACATGCACTTACTGCTGTGGTTGATGGAAAAATTTCGTCNAATTCAAAGGAGAGACATGACTTAACAGCCAGAGTATTTAAAATAAAAGTTCAAAAGTTAGTTGCTCTACTTACAGAGGGTAAAATTTTTGGTGACATGAAGTGCTTTATGTACTCGATCGAGTGGCAAAAACGAGGGTTGCCTCACATGCACTTACTGCTGTGGTTGATGGAAAAATTTCGTCCTAACCAAATTGACGAAGTCATAAGTGCGGAGATACCAAGCCGGAAACTGATCGAAAGCTCTATGATACTGTGACCAAAAATATGATTCACGGGCCCTGTGGTGCACTAAATCCTTCATCGCCATGCATAAAGGAAGGAAAATATACNTGACCAAAAATATGATTCACGGGCCCTGTGGTGCACTAAATCCTTCATCGCCATGCATAAAGGAAGGAAAATATACCAAAGAGTACCGAAGGGCGCTTTTAAAAGATACTCGAACCAACGACAAAGGCTCCTCTTTACAGGCGTAAAGCACCAGAAGATGGCGGACGTGCGACAACTCTAAAAACGCGAGGTGGAATACAGGNGCTCCTCTTTACAGGCGTAAAGCACCAGAAGATGGCGGACGTGCGACAACTCTAAAAACGCGAGGTGGAATACAGGAAATATTGGTTGACAATAGCTGGGTGGTTCCATATTCTAGTCTTCTCTCTAAAATGTTTAATTCCTATATACATGTAGAGTTCTACAATACGGTGGAGGCGATAAAACATATTTACAAATATATAAATAAAGGGAGCGACCAGGCTTTTTTTAACNGTTCTACAATACGGTGGAGGCGATAAAACATATTTACAAATATATAAATAAAGGGAGCGACCAGGCTTTTTTTAACATCCGACAGTAAGGGAATGGTAATATTAACCCGAGAGATGACGTGCAAACATTTCGAGCCGGTCGATATGTTAGTAGTAACGAAGCAGCGTGGTGGATCTTGGGTCTGCCTTTGCATGAGAGACACCCAACAGTCACTCATCTTGGGGTACATCTGCCCAATGGTGACGCCTAAATGAAGTGACTTTTGTTAAAACCTGAGAGAATGGCCGCACCACCTAGGACGACACTAACTGCGTTTTTCCTACTGTGCCAAAATGACGCATTTGCAAAAAGTTGCTAGCCTTACTACATTTTCGTTCAGTACACTATCTCTGATTCGACTGCACATAACATTAACGGAGCCTGCATCGTGTTTCAAAACCGTAGGCGACGAAGGAAATAAAAGTGTTACAGAAATTTGCTATGAAAAGTGCGATCCATTCGAAACAATAGAAGTTGTAAACAGCATTACTGAGCGGTGGACGGACGGCACACTCAGTTTTTAAATTACCTCTTAATTTGGCGAGTGAAGAAACCCCGACGTGCCAGATCAGTAAGAGTAGCGCCCGCGGCGCCCTGTTGCAACAATGTAAGCTGACCGTGTGGGACGAGTGCACTGTCACACAAACGCGCCATCGAGGCAAGACATACAAAGCAATCGAAAGTTGATGGGTGGTGTGGTAGTGTTACTGGCAGGGTATTTCAGACAGACTTTACCCGTTATCGAGAGAGGCACTGTAGCAGACGAAATTAACGCATGTCTGAAAGCATCATATCTGTGGACCAAAGTTGAAAAGCTTTATCTCACCACTAACTTGCAAGTCTAGTTATTCAGCGATTTCGAGTCAGGTGCATATGCTCAAAAACTCCTCGAAATTAGTGAAGGCCGTCTAGAAACCGACCAAGAAGGTATGGTTCTTTTCACACACCAATTTTGTCATGTTGTGGATTCGGAAGACGAGCTTATTTCTCAAGTTTTTTCCGAATCTGCAACATTACATTCATGACGAAAATTGGTTGTGTCAAAGAACCATACTGGCACCAAAAAATGAGACTGTTACGAAAAAAAATATAAAAATTTATGGGCGAAATAACTAGCGAATCATAAGTGTACAACTCCATCGACAGAGTCATGTCATCCGATGACACTGCGAGCTATCCCGTGGAGTTCCTAAACTCTTTGGAGCTATCCGGGGTGCCATCCCATAAGCTGGAATTAAACGTAGGTATACCCGTTTGGTTAATGCGCAACTCGGGCGCGCCAAGATTACGCAACGGTACTCGGTTGCGAGTCACCGAACTAGGAAGGCTTATTGTGAAGGCCACAATCTTAACTGGAGAAGCCAAGGGAGACAATGTGCTTATGCCACGCATCACAATTGTACCTATTAACTTACCATTTAATTTTAAACGTCTGCAGTTCCCATTAAAAGTTGCATTGTCAATGACTATCAACAAATCACAGGGTCATACCTTAAAGGTAGCAGGAATACATTTGGGCACACCATGTTTTTCCCACGGTCAGCTCTACGTAGCTTACTCACATGTTTCTAAATCGCAAAATCTGCATGTTTACGCTGAACGAAAAAAATCGTTTAACATAGTTTATAGGAGTATATTGCAGTAAATAGAAACCTAAAAAATATAATTATTACTCATACAACAGAATAGGCTACCATTTCTAAAGTTATATACGCAGACCAAGTCGCGGGTAGCCACTAGTTTACAAATATTTTTTAGTTACTTCTTCAGTTTTCGTAGTCACTTTGATACACACTGTTATCAGGATATCTCGCGCAATAATTCCGACATTGCAGAATTCTGAAAGAAAAAATTCGCAAAAATAATTGATTTCTGAATACGCAGTAACAAGACAAAATTACGCATTAGTATTCTGCTTGTCTTATATGTTGTTTGTTATTTCCGGATAAGCTATTTTTTCATATGTCTGGAACTAGTAAAGGAAGCACCCAAACCAAAAGTAAATACAATTTCAACTTTTATTTTTTAATTTTTTGATGAAAGTAAGCGTTACTGCGAGAAAGCTGCGAGTCTGAAACTGCAATTTAAAAGTTCTTGTAACGAGAACTTCATTAGTTATAGCTAAGGGCACCTGTTTTTCGCGAATATATTTCAGGACAAGTCGTGTTCTTTACTTCAGAACCACTTTGGTTATTGGACAATTTGAATTGTTACGCGTCTTATATGTCAGTCCGCAAATTACGGACGGTCATTATCGGAGAAACTTATTTCTGATTGGCTCACTCATGTAACTCGAGAACTTAGTAAATTCTAGGGGAACATGTGTCCAAACTGAGCCAGGGGATTGCTGATGTGAAAGAAGAAATTTGAAATATGAGACCCTTGGTCAATCTCAAATAACATGGGCTGCAGAAGCCCTTAAAGGCGGAGTCTGAAGATGTGGGATATTATGACAAGTACTTGTGTTAGAGGAAAAAATTTTCTATAAGAATTAATTAAACCAAGATAGTGGATGAAATGAAGGTATTGTATAACCACCCCCATTATGCAAAAAATATCATATTAGGCCCTATTATTTCATACAACCATTTTCATTCCATTCATGCCATATTATCGAGAAGCATGTGGTAATTAGTCACAAAGGCAATCTCGTTGCAAATTTCTAGGTCCCACCGCTTTCGTGTAAAGCGCACACAAATGTTTTCAGTTGTTGCAATGCTATGGTGGGTAGGCAATACGTCATACACCCGGAGGTAAACACATGCTGGCTGTAATACGGCGTCACACGCTGAATAATCATCGCCAAGAACAAGCAGGCAGCACACAAATTACAATTAATAAATGCGCTACAACGACATTTAGTTGTTTGGTGGCACATTATGAAGCAAGGGAGTATAAATTATGTAAAAACGTTTCTGTGCAACTAACTTACCCTGGCCGTACTGTATATACTGTAAACACATGTTTAAGTGAGCTGTGATTAAGTGTGAGTAGTCATGGAGACACTGACATCCTACCTGAAAACAGTACTACAGTCAGTGATTTTTCTTACCTGAACCGGGCTTGCAATAGTGGACGCACATTGATGAATGTACGTCCCCTGCTGCGCCCACTGACCATTGTCGCTGCCCTATTTCAATGCCAAAGAAGTCTGTATTTACACTGCGGGCCATTGCATAGCTTGACGACTGCAAGAGAGGGTTATGGCATCGTACATAAATTTAGAGATGACTCACATGCTGTTGGTGTATGGAGAAGCGAGATGAAAAGGAAGGGAAGCCGCACATTTTTACAGTCAACGATATCCTGCACGACGTCAGCCTAACAGTCATAGGTTCGGGAACGTCACACAGCGACAACGAGCAACGGGCAGGTTCTGGAAGCGCGGTGGACCAGGTCAACAGAGAAGCGTCTTGGGGAGTGAAGAGGAAGCCCCTTGTACTAGCACCTGTGCTGTCGCACGGGCAGTTGATGCATCGAATGTCACAGTATGGCGTGCACTACATTTTATCTTCCAGGAAAAAAATAACAAGATAATATTATTATCAGAAAAGATTTTGCTAGATTAAGTTTCAAAGAAGGGAGCGTTTTAATGTCGATTGTTAATTTAACAAAATATATTGTGATATTCATGCAAGAGTTCCGAAAACTGATATTTTTAACAGTTCTTTTTAATATAAAATTGAATACATAAATTTTCTTAAATTTAACATTTGATTGGTAAATAGAGAATTTTATACTTTACATGCTAGCAATGTTGTTTGTGCAAAGAGAAATAATTTAATTTTTTCTTGCGGTTCCATAACTCCTCTTATTTTATTTGTAACATAATTAGTAGCTTCCAGAAATAAATTAAAATGAATTTATTAGCTTCTTTTAATTATCTCATTCTAAAAACTTTACAAGATTATGAAATTTATTATGATAATTATAAATGTTAAAACTTTATTATTTTACTTAAGCAAAAAGCGTCGTCGTATTATCTCATCTGGTATAGGATATAGGTACTGAGTTTTGCTTGGTATCATATTAGTTCTATTTTCACGACCAGATCGGCTGAATTTCAAAATTCCGATAAATATTATAGACTTTGTTTATACTTTTAAGCAAGGGAAAAAACAGGTTTAGATATGTTTTGTATTCAAAAAAAATTTGTATGAATCTATTTCCCTTCATTTAGTTTAGCATTAGAGTAATCCTGCATTTTATTTTTAACAAATTGTAAAAATTAAAAAAAAAGTAGCTTAACGTTTCGGGTTGAACAGATGCTGTTGATTCTGCGAAATGAACTGAAACGTTTTTCGTTCCCTAGTGCAGAAACTCCATAAGATACATTATCAGTGGTTGCTGCAAAAGCGGTAATGGAAACCCATGCACTTAACAGTTAACTTTTTAGTTCCTGTGGTTCGCACTATGCGCTAGCATGTCACTTAGTGAGGACACATCCGTTTGCACACAGAGATTTTAGACGAATGACAGAAATAAATCTAGGTAGACCTTAATAATTTTAATTTTTTTAAAACAAAATTGTGACGACTTACGACTTCGAGAAAACAGTTATGAAATCACATGAGAGTGGGAAGAGTAGGGTTGAATTTTATGTGACAAGCGATTTTCACGTTTTTCTTTCAATATACGTAAATAGAGAGTGGGAAGTAGAAATTTCAACGTCTCTCAATGGAGGTTTGCTTTATAATATTGAGAAATGCCACCATTTACTTTTAAATTAAATACGGCATTTTCCAACTGTGTCGAAAATACTTGGAATCAACACGGTGTAGTTTTGATCGTATTTATGGTTCTCAGTAATAGAAATTACACTTCAATAAGAAAACNATTTATGGTTCTCAGTAATAGAAATTACACTTTAATAAGAAAACAGCAGTCTTGCAATCAACAAAATTTACTAGCGCTAATTTCCGTTCAAAAAAAATATAATTCGCAACCATATACCATAGAGAAGTATAAAAAGTTTGATGCAAGAAAAGCTGACAATCTTGTGCTGCTAGGGTAACACTTTATTTAACTCGACAAGAAAACGGAATATCTCAACGAAGCTAAGAAGTGCTAACATTATTCAAGATGACTGGCAAAATATTTTTTATATTTTGCATATTCCTNTGTTTTTAATATTTTGCATATTCTTTCCAGCAACGATTTTTTCCGCTCCAGCTCGAAGGTCAGTTATAAATCATAAGGTTCAAAATATATAGGTTTCTGGTAATCCGGCCAATAACTTCGTGTTCTCTGGATTTGAAGTTTTCTCCATTTTATACTGGTACCATATTTACTAAGACTTAGAGGTGTTACCTGAAAAAAATATTAGGTTTTTACAACGATTAATGTAAATCTGAATATTCTCGGTCACCGAATAGTGTGATTGAGCTAAAGGCTACCGGATTTTAGGCTAGAGTCTTCCAATACGTAAACATTTGACCTGTTATTTAACTTTTTTTATCTAAGTATTCATTTAATATAATGTTAATAAGATTACGTTTATCTTCGCGTGTCCCTCTCGGTATGTCTTTTACAGTAGATTTTGTATTCGTTCATTGAATAGGCTACTTATGTTTCTTCGTACGGACGACAGATTTCTGTAATTTTCTCCTACGGCGGCTGCTTATTTGTGGTGTTTGCAAAATTATGCAAACAATTAATTAATCATACAGATCTGTTACAATACAGTATATTAACATCATAAATTAGGTACAGCGTATGCCAAAAAAAATGCCCAATGGCCATTATAAAAATTTACCATAATTTAAAATCATTTTTNGAAAAAAATATTAGGTTTTTACAACGATTAATGTAAATCTGAATATTCTCGGTCACCGAATAGTGTAATTGAGCTAAAGGCTACCGGATTTTAGGCTAGAGTCTTCCAATAAGTAAACATTTGACCTATTATTTCACTTTTTTTTTCTCCATTTAATATAATGTTAATAAGATTACGTTAATCTTCGCGTGTCCCTCTCGGTATGTCTTTAACAGTAGATTTTGTATTCGTTCATTGAATAGGCTACTTATGTTTCTTCGTACGGACGACAGATTTCTGTAATTTTCTCCTACGGCGGCTGCTTATTTGTGGTGTTTGCAAAATTATGCATACAAATAATTAACCATACAGATATGTTACAATACAGTATATTAACATCAGAAATTAGGTACAGCGTATGCCAAAAAAAATGCCCAATAGCCATTATAAAAATTTACCATAATTTAAAATCATTTTTAGATGAAAAATTTAGAAACAATTCAACGTTGGGCAGCTTAATTTAAAAATGACGAAAGCCCTATGAAAACCAACGTTGATAGATTTCACCAAAGTAGAAAACGTGTAACAAGATGTAATTAATAACTAAGCTTGATGACGTGACGATCAGCCCTATTAGTTACTTTCGGCCCTACCAAATCTGCCGCCAATGAAATACGCGTTAAAATTAATCACGTAATACTAAAACATAGCAGCAAAACAAAAATACGGCGCATGTTGACGAACAATATGTAATCGTACGTTCTCTTCTGCAGGCCTGTTAAATAAATTTGGATTAATATTCGTCTCTTAGTAGTGTTTATTGCTTTACCTAAGTAAATGTATGAATTCGTGGAAATTTTCGTGAAACTTTTCTAAGATGGAGCAATTTCAAGTAATAATTTAATTTCTTCGCAAGAGACGAAAAACACGCTGAAACCAAACGCGTCACGGAGGTGTTGATACATTAGCTAAAGTGAATTTTATTTATTTTTGTTATACATCACCACTTCAAAGCCACGGGTGATTATACATTAAGCGGTCTTTTCACACACAAATACTGAAATCCTATTTATGTTCCAGTAAAAACATTTTTTTTTCCAACGCTGCGTCTTCTTAGAGTAAATTAAGGTATTTCTTAAAAAAAAAAAAATGCTATTGTGTTTTAGTTAATAATAAATATCTCTATAATTGGCACAAATGTTGCAATAAAATCCAAGACGATTTAAGTAAAATCATTTAAATATTTGTTTGTTTTTTAACTGAAGCTCATTTTGTGTACATTTAGCCTACTTATCTCTAAAACCATTATACATATACGAATAAAAATTTTTTTTTATTTCTAATTGTGTGCCTTAGAATTCATTGCCACTTAAATGGGCTATTTGTAAAGAAAGATCTCACCAATAATCTATTTTTTGGTGTTGCGCGTTGAAATATATTGATATAATATTACTTCTAAAATGAATTCGCGTATCCTTTGGTATGGAAAAATATTACTGCGTCTTCATACGTTACAATTTATAAATAAGACACGTTTTAACAACGTTGCTGGATTATTATTTTAATGTTAAACCTCTTATGTTGGAAACTATTACACATATTTAAACCGAAAGTAAGGTGCTGAAGAAAATACTGTATGAAATATAACAGGAGTTACAGACTCTTTTGGAAAATGAACACGAAATATGCCAACGATATGCTCGAAATTTATTATAACAATCGTTGTACTAGACTTTTTTCTAAGCGAATTTCTCATCTGTTAACATTTGTAGAATAAAACCAGTTATGCCCGATTATANAGTTATGCTCGATTATAAAAAAATTAAGAATTAAAATATTGATCTTTTTCAAATTTTCTTTAAAAAAAATCTTAAAATAATCCTTTTTATTCCTTAAAACACGACGGTTTCTACATGGGTAGGACAATTTTATTGACCACATAAAAGAAAAATGAAAATTATATATTTCTCATAATTTTGTTTTTCCAGCAGTAATAAAGGAAAGATCAGCACCTAATTAACAGCGGTTATCAACACTTAATATTTTTCAGAATATGTTAAGTAATAAAAGTGTGGTGACCATGGAGTTGATGCTCTGTAGCATGGAGTTGATGTTCAGTTTCATGGAGTTGACTTTACAATGTATTTTAATTGGGCCTAGTACAAATTATTGAAAATATTGTGTTACATATATGGTTTAATGAATATAAAGTATATATAATTTTAATAATGTAATATATAATATATATTTGGGCATTTTCAATCGATAAGTAAACTTAAATAAAATAATTCTAATTGTGTATGAATGCATTGATTGCTATAAGTCTAACAATCTTACAATTGATTTTACAAATTCGACCAGCTGCCTGACCATGAGAGTGGTGTGGAGAAAGGCTTTGGAAAGGGGCGAGGGGAAGGTTGTATTGGGGCGGTCGACACTTTTCGAGACGGTTTGTTGTTTACTAAGTGAGTGGTGTGTTTAGAGGAAGACATGTGTTTGCCAAATGGGGTAGGGGGGGAATGTTAAAGTTGACCTTGGATGTGAGAGGTGCACGGTGGGTTGAGTGTCTTTCAGGGGGGTGGGGGTGAATGTATTGATACTTTCAATATCATTCCCCGCTAATATATTTGGGGGCAGCAATATAAATAGCTTTTATTGTTGGATACCTTTGTAGAAAAAAATGGGTTTGAAGATAGTCAAGGGCTAGGGAAAATGGTAGAGTGGTAAGGTGAGGTGTCGAGGTTGTATAGCGGTTGAGGTGTGGGTGAAGGGTGTTGGTAAGGTGGGGTGACAGTAC
>NQII01011428.1:2205-16760 GCA_002778355.1 Clitarchus hookeri
CCCCCCCCGGGCAACAGAGAAATAGTGGCTGTTACTCTTACTGGGTTTTTTTGGGGCCTGCAGTGATGATGAGTCTGGCCACCTCGATTTCTTGGCATTTTGCCTTTGGAGGTGTGCTTGTGAATGTTGGGCAAGTGGGTACCCTAGTAGGGCTGTAAGCTGTCTGTTTACCTTATTGACGTTTGCGGGCCGAGCGAAGGTGGGCGGCGTTGATGGCGGCAGAGATAGGTACTGTACGTGGCACGTGCCAGATGAGGTTTGATGCTGAGATGGACAAGCAGAAGGCGGACCCTATCTGACTAGTAGCTTCCTCCTTCTAGGTGTACACCCGGTTAGCACCTGGATCTGAACTCCCCAGGACTCCAGCCAGGGCTATTCCCTGCTTGGCTGCTTTCCCCTGCCCAGCCCAATGATGTGGCATTTTTGGGGTGACAGAACACAGAGGTGGACAGTAGATGTACCTAGAGGTAGGTACGGCATAATGGAAGCAAGGAAAGGCTGTTGGAACAGGTGGGTAGTGTGGTCTATTGGCCTGCTGTCAAGTGGCTTGGCGAGCGGGACGTCGCTAGAGCACCCAGGTACCTGACAGAGGGTAACAGCAGCAGGATTGAGGCGTCCGTTCTCATGGTTACTTGGCAAGCAGGACGTCGCTAGCAGACCCAAGCATCACGAAGAGACGGGCCTCCTTGTCAAGGGTTGCCCTATAGTTTCTCCAGCAAGTTACCTAGGGAGCGGGACATCGCTAGTGGACCCAGGAACGTACTGGAGGAGGCGATAGTCAAAGAAGTAACTGCTCTAATGATACCTAGGAAGCCAGGCTTCCCAAGCACCACGTTGAGTCAGTTTTCCGGAGGACAGAGGTAGGGAACGTAGGTTCCGGCTCGTGACTACTCCTGCAAGAATGTATTAGGGTATGGTGACGAAGCAAGGTGGGAGCAAGGTAAAGAAAGAAAATAGTGCTGGACGTGACAACTCAACCAAGTTGGATTTATGTCTGTTTATTGACTGATCAGTACACACAGAAAAACCAGCCTGTACCCTGACTAGGGCCTGAAGGGCCAATCCTAGGTTGCCAACCAGTTTGTTCCTTAGTCTGTGAAGACACGGCAGCGCGAGGGGTGAGGGCGACCCCAAGTCAGCAGAACTTGGACTTGTGTCACTAAGGTGAGTTTCAGAGTGTTGTGCAGCGTAATACTCTCGACAGAGCTGCATGTAGCAATGACGACTTGGAGAAGTCGGTTGGTTCTCGGGCAGTGTGACATTCTACAACTGGACTGATGCGAGACAGCCTCGAACTGAGGGCTGCAAGCTCTATTTATACCCAGTGCACAGGGCCAGCATGGGGGGGTGCGGGGTGTGGTAGAGAGGATGTAGAGAGAGAGAGAGCGGCGACGGAGATGGCCGAAACTGGCGGCTAGTTCCCCTCTCGTGGCTTAATGTCAGGGGGGTAGAGAGCAGCTTCTTGATGCGAAGCAGGTTGCGGTGCGGCAGGAGGCAACAGTTGGGCCGAGACACCCTGTCTTTCTAGGTGTGCTGTGTCATGTGCGGCGTAACGGCTCTTCTCAGGAAGGGGCCATGGCTGTGGCAAGACTAGATAGAGAATGACAATGCTCGTGGTGCGTCAACCTGCCAGACTCGTCAGACTGGCCTGCAGTCAATATATTTAATCAACAATTCTCTTTTTTAATATATATACTTTTGTTTACAATTATCTAATTTATCATCACCTGTAACTATAATTAGTGTAAAGCTTGTAATAAAATTATGTATAATTTCATTTATTTAGGGTTGTGCAAGTGAGATTTCTTTTGTCACAAANGTGTAAAGCTTGTAATAAAATTATGTATAATTTCATTTATTTAGGGTTGTGCAAGTGAGATTTCTTTTGTCACAATATGAAAAATAAAATATATGTTATGAACTTTTGTGAAACAATTTTTAAAAGCTCATTCTTAACAAAAGTTTAAGGAATTTCATAACATTTTAGCAAGTTATTCATATAACAATTTTGTTGCAAAACCAAATCAAAAGATGGAAGATATTGAGTAATTACCACCGGGGTTTTTGCCTATATTTAAATTTTCATTTTATGTAGTTACTTTGGATACAAAATAATGAAAACAAACAAAACAATTTAAAGAAAAAGAAATTTTTATTGCTGGTGAATTAAATGAACATTCATTAAACACCCAAATGTTAATTTAAAATAGAGGATTTTAGTTTCATTACAACTTTCGGCAACCAAATTTCTTACCAAAACAAAAATTAAAGTTTATTTTAGTTTTGGTATACTGAATATTCGCGCAACCCTACATTTATTACATCTTGGGAATAAATTAGTTATATATAAATGAGCCATAACTTGGTAATAAAGGAGTGTGGCCTCATCAAGCATTATATTTATTTGTAAGTGGCCTGATGTGGAAACTAATTTAATAGCCTTGCACTAGATAATATGTATATTTATTTATTTGTTAATTTTTTGTTACAATCTGGAATCCCTTTACATTTTTGAAGTACAGTAGTAGGGTATGGAGCAAGTGAGGACAAATATTACAGTAACAATAATTGATAACAATAAAAAAAGATTTAAGAAACTGCAGGAAGTGTATTTTGTGTAACATGTTGCATTTTTTCATTGGTAACTGTTCTAGGAGGTTATTACACACATACACACACGACATATTTGAAAGTTTTTGATTACTCAAGAATGTGTGTAAAACACCATTACAGGTTACGCAAGCCACTTTCACAATTCTTTAGAATTTGCTCAAAGTTTTTATTTTTAATAAGTGTGTAACATGCATAACAAAGCAATTTCATGTCTCATCATTGTAGTGCCTACCGGAGTTCAGATTTCGAGAAAATACAGCGCTTAAAAATAAAACTAAATTTTCGTTTTGGAACTGGTGAGAATGAAATAATTACTGTATGCCTTGATATTTTGAAATGTCAACATGTGATACTGACAGCACATACAGAATATACACAGTCAAATAACACTATTATGACCACCTGGTAGTATCCAGAGTAACCGCCCTTCGCAGCAGCTAGACAAGGGGGCAGTGACTCAGGTGCTGATAGGTCTCCACAGGTATCTGGAGCCATGCTGTCTGCAGTCCCACAACTGTTGAAGGGTGCATGTAGCAGGAGACAGACTGCAAACACGACGATTGAGGTGGTCCCACAGATGTTCAATTGGATTGAGATCGGGGCTGTTTGGCGGCCAGGGGAGAACTTTGAAGTCTTGATCGTGCTCTTCCAGCCACATGCGGACACTTATTCCCCAGACCATAACACTGCCCCCACTATCTTGTGTTCATCCGGCAATGGATGCAGGGTGTCGGTTTTCTGATGCTTCTCGCGGGATACGCTGACATCCATCTGTTCTATGCAGCTGAAAACATGGCCCTTCGGAGAAGACAAACAGTCGCCAATCAGCAGCGGTCCAGTCGCCATGCTGTCGAGCAAATTCCAGTCATTTTCGTCGATGCACCTATGTTGGCATGGGTGCAGTCACCCTCTGTCTACTCCGGAGCCCCATTCGCAAAAGGGTTCGCTGAACTGTTGCGGTAGACATGTGTCTGGATGCCCCCTGGTTCATTTTGTCAGTGAACTGTTCCCATTTAGCCTTATGGTTGGACATCACGCACCGTCGTAGTCGATGTTCACCTCGGACATTAATGGTGCGTGGAGCTCCGCAGTTTCCACGACCGTTATTCCCATTGGTGCCATTCGTCCACTCACGATACATCTTTACCGCAGAGGCACGTGAACAGTTCGAACGTCGCTGTTTCCGAAATACTGCCCCCCTTGGCCCAAAATCCGATGATTATCCCTTTTTGCAACTCTGTTAAATTGCTTCCCTTACCCATGACAGCAGGAAGCGCAATGTGTACAGCCAGCCCGTCGGTCGCACTATATACCCGCTTCACCAACCCACATCATGGGCTATATGTCATGGGCTACGCGTTGCAGATGGCACTTCTAGCAGGTGGTCATAATAATGTGATTCAACTGTGTATAATATATGTTACAGAACGGTTAAGTGACCATTATTAGACCTCTTGATATGGGTTATCTAGTAATTTCCTGTTTCCCCTGCCTTTGCAGTCCTGCAATGCTCCCTACTCACCTTGCTTTACCCTCATCAGCTCTCAAGTGTTAGCTGGGTTATGGTAAATAAGACGACCAATTGCATTAAAATAGATTTACTCACTACACAACCGACAACACAACCAACATGGCGCTGCGGCAAATAACAACTGAACTCGGAAGTGGCAAAAAAAAGCTTTGCTAGACCACAACCACAGTAGTCAAAGCAGTGCGTGACAAAACATGAAATTTTAAAAGTTTTCGTGCATTTAGTTTAGTTTGTTAAAACCAACATCAGGACCCCATTGTCATGAGCTGTCCACTTCTCTCCACTCCATTGAATATAAATGACCACAATGAGAGAGATGTGAAAATGGCTAGAGTTTAGTGTGCTTGTTGATTGTGGCAGCATCTGAGCAAGTCGATGGAGATCCTGAACGAGAAATATGAGATTGTACAGCTGAGCTACAGTCAGCAGCTGTTGCTAGTCTCCACTGTCTACCGCAGTATTGTCTGTCACCGCGACGATCGCTGGAAGGTGCAGCAAGTTGGGCTGAAGGAGCGAAAAACGTAAGCTGTTAATCATCTCAGATTATGGTAAATTGTGTCTTTGCAATATTGCCTTTACTTGTGACAGTATGTTTTGCCTCCTTCGTGTGCGCTGTTAGACCTAATAGTCACCAGAGAAGCATTCTTTAATGAATGGACATAAAATAATGCCAAACATGTAATAGGAAGTGTACAGGTGTTTGCAAGCCAGCATAAATAAACAAAGAAAGGACAATGATAGCGAACTGTTGTTTTTAGCTGGTTGGCGGGTTTTCTCGAAGATCTCCAGTTTTCTCCGCCGTTGCATTCCAGCACTGCTCCATACTCGTCTCACAGCACCGTCATCTGCTTTGAAATCTTCAATGCTATGAGCCCGCAAAATCTCTCCAATCCCATCCAAAACCTTTGTTGCCAACTTTGCAAATAAATAAATGTTATACACATATATATTCACACACACGTACACATACACACACACACACACACACAAAACAGCATAGAGTCAGTGTGATGCTTTTATCTCAAAACTATTTCTTACGTTACACTTTTATACAGTTCATTGCAGTGTAAGGTATTATGCTAAAACAATATATTATTCAAGCAAAAGGTTCACATAGTTGTCAACAATGGTTGCATAACATTGTCTTACCTTGGTTTCCCTAGATTAGCTTACAAAGAATTGTCAACTCCATTTAATATTTGTTAAGTTAGCAGCAACCTTTAACATTGGCATCACAAAATACATTAACCAGCTGTGTTCTTTTACTGGTGTGGCTGGGACAAGTATTGCCCAGCAATTAAAGTTGTTATATATGCAACTTGGTACCATATCTCGGGTGTGCACAAACATAAATATTTATCTTGAGGGGCCATGGTGAGCCCCTCAAGATAAACGGACCATACTGAGCCCCATACGGACTCAGTATGGTCCGTGAGGGGCCATACTCACCTCCCATCTAGGCGAATCGGGTTCAATTCCCAGCAGGGTTGCTACCGGATTTTTGCATGTGGGAATCTTGCTGGACGATGCCGCTGGTCAGCGGGTCTTTTCTCTGGGATTTTTGGTTCACCCCGCCCTTGCATTCAGACACTGCTCAATACTCACCTCGTTTCACCCTCATCAGCTCTCGAGACCTCGATGTTAAGAGCCACGCAAATCTCTTTACTCACTCACAATTATCTTAGAGGTTATCTGGTGTATGCAAACGTTAAAATTATTAACATTTTGCCATAGCTTACGTTCAGATAGCAAAAATAATTATTTTTAAAATACCGTATTCACCTGAAGATAAGATGATAGTTTTCACTTTAAACTGTATTTAAAGAAAATGGGGGTGGTCTTACAGTCAACAGCAAACTGTTTCAACCTACAATAACACGCAATATTTACATACCCATTCGACGGCCAATCATATCACGTGTAAATGCATATATTTTTCATATAAATATACACACACAGTTGATAATAATGCTGAATATAATTCAGTTATATCTAAACTTCCCAATTTACATTGCGGTTAAAGCATTAACCAACTGCTGTAATGTAAATAATGGCTGGCATTTGGAATTCGCAACATGAAATGCATAAATAACATGGTATGAAAGTAGTGTGCACTTTTTACACTTTTCATACCACAGCTGTGTTCCAAAGACCCAATTTTATGAAGCATCATTGTTCATGGGAAATACTTCATAACATTTCTGATTTTCATAAATCAAGACAAACCAAATTTGATCCCCCATAATCCAAACATTTTGGTAAAAGTGTGGCTTTTCATCTGGAGTGTATATTTCATTGCCTCTGGTGCAAAAATAACATTTCTTAAAATGAAATATTTATTTTATTCAATAGGCGGACATTTTCTAAATATAATGATATCCTAGGACGGTATCTATGGCTCCCCATGTCACCAAAAAATTTACTATAAACATAATGTTTATAGACTTTTAGAGTTAAACAGGGCCATGGCGGTGTGGTCAAACTACTCGCCTCCCACCTAGGCAAACCGGGTTCAATTCCCAGTAGGGTTGCTCCTGGATTTTCGCATGTGGGAATCGTGCCAGACTATGCCGTTGGTCAGTGGGTTTTCTTGGGAATCTCCCAATTGCTCCGGCGCTGCTCCATATTTGCCTCATTTCACCTTCATCAGCTCTCAAGACGCTATTGTTAAGAACTGCCCAAATCTTGCCACCCCATTCCATTCAGAGTCAAAAAAGTGTGTTACCCATAAGCAGAAATCTGAAATATTTGCAGATTAATTTTGGGACAAGCTAAGATTCAAAACACTTGTGTTTATATAACTTCAGCCATTGGTCCACATGGTGTTCAACACCTCCTGGAGAACAGTGGCCCAATCATCGCTTCCACTGTGACAACAGACAACCAATGCGCAGTTGATATCGGCATATTTTCACATAAGACTGTAGTGTATAGTCTGGAAGTCATTGAACCTGCAAATTTTTCAGGTTATTGTCTGCTCCCTCACCCTTCTTTGGTCTGTTGAATTTGACTGCCCCAATCCTGCTCGCATAGCAATATAAGCCTGTAATTGCATATAGAATTTTTTAATAATGGCAATTATCCAAACTTGCACAAGTTGTCTGTGTGTATCATGTTTAAATGTGTGTTGTAGAATATTCTAAATATTTCCTGTGCATTGGTTGTGTGATATTTCTAGGCTGGGACATCTTGGAGCAACGTTTAGTGTGGGCGAGGGACGACCGCAGGACCTTGTGATATACGCTAGTCGGCCAGGTCTCAGACTGTGGCTAGCTAACAGGAATGGCATCGTTCAACAGACACTCATCTATAAGGTGACTTGCAGCATTTATAACAATTACAACTGTTGTCATTATACTATTTCATACAGCCAACTTTAGGTTCTAAGATCCCTGGAATAATGACCCTCTCAAAATAACCCTTTTTTGGGGAACCATGAAACAATTTTCCAATAACTACCCTCTCAAAAAATAATGATCCTTTGCCCGGGAACTGTGAAGAGTCGTAAATTCGATAGTTGATTGTATTATTTTTTACTTGTCTTAATTGTAGAGCATTATTGTCATATCAGAATTATACTTTCTTAAATTTCTGTTTATTTGAATGTTGGCCATGGTTGCATTGTTTTAAAGAAAGAAAATTAAAAAACTTTTATGTTGTCAAGTTGGGTTTGCTGCATGGCAGAGCTGTTTTTTTTTTTGGAATATTGTCACACCTGTATAAGTACTCACTGTACTGATGCATGCTGTTGTGCTCGTCAAGGTGTAGATGCTGGCTTCCAAAGGTTTTCACTTAGCATTGTGCCCATGTACGACCAAAAGTTAAGAAACTTATAAAATATACTATCGACTTCCAACAAAGACATGGAACTACTTTTCCTGCATCACTGCCAACCTTACTGGAAGCATGTCAGTGAACATGTCCATGTTAATATATGTAGGTAAGAGTTTAGACTTTTTTTTTTTCTTCAAAAGTTGATTTTAAAAGTGCTGAGTTAACTACTTCCTCAAGAAGGATAGTTGAGTCCAGTCCATAGTAATCCACTGTGTCCAGCAATGTCCTACTCGAGCTGAATGACTAACCCATCTCACACCATAGTTCTCAATTCAGAAAGCTATCCAGAGTGTAGTAGAAGAATTTTATTGTTTCATAGCTTCCTTATGCATTTAAACATTGTATTCGTATCAAGTAAACATGTTAAATAGGTGCCGTGTTGATACTGTGTGATGCAGGATGCATTGATGAATCCCCATCCGAACGCGTCTCTCATCAACCCGGTGCGGCCGCACATGCGGCAGTGTCGCGGGGACCAGCAATTTGGGCGAATGTTTGTCTTTCGGGGCAGTCTGCTGGTGACGCACAGCGCGGACGTTGTGTATGTGCTGGATCCTGCAGCCATCAACGTGGTGGCCACAGTCAATGATCTGCGCTCTGTACAGACGCTGGCCGTCACCAGGGACGAAATATTCATACTGGAAGGAAGCCGCAGTCTAGTTAGGGTAGCCTACATTCCGGAAGTTGGCTGTCAGAATGCACCCGGCCAAGGTTGGTACGTCGTGGCCACATGGTAATGTGTTACACGTTACAAGAAGTTTTAATTAGTTATTTTTCACACTATGTAATAAAAAATTAGAAAATTATGTCAGTATGGTGTCACCCAAATTATGATGTGTGTTGTGTTTTTCTCGTAAGTTGAGATGGAATGGACTATACTGAGGGCCAGGTGATTTTCTCTATCATGAATAAACAACAATTAACATTAAATTATTGCAAATTTCTGTTTATACACAAATTTGGTTATGGTGTCAACATGTGAAATATCCTGCGAAAATACNATTAAATTATTGCAAATTTCTGTTTATACACAAATTTGGTTATGGTGTCAACATGTGAAATATCCTGCGAAAATACTCTGTGTTCAACTTGATCATTTAATAAACAACACACGACACAGTTGTGTAAACAATATCAAACATGGCCATTTTCAAGTACCAAACAAGCAAACATTAAAAAAACTTACCGCTTTAGGATTATGTAACCTAACATTTGAAATACGAAACACGTGGTTCATTTATCAGTGATGAGAAGCCTAAGCAGTGTATTTCCAATTTTGTTGATGAGTGAATGTCTTTATTTATAAAATTATTGATTTCTTTGTAAGCTAGGATGGCAGGTGTGCCAACTCAACAATTTTGTAGGTACGTCACTATTAACATATCTCAAAGTGCCTTTGGGAAAAACCATTTATATAATATTTTCATCAACCATTATGATTTCTATCAGTGGCATTTTGTTTCTAGCTTTTTTGAATATGTGTTGACATTGTTGATTAAAAGTACTATAAATGAATGCATTTTAGGGAAATACGCGTGATGTTGAGGTTTATTTGTTGTCTTCTTGTAGGCTATTCGACGCTGTCGTGCACTTTATTTTTGTTTTTCTGTTACAAACTTACTGGTCAAGTGCCGTAGTTTTATGAAGTACATAGTATTATAAAAAATTTCATTCCTTTTTATTATTCTATTTTTATACAACTCTGGAAATACGCATACATTAAAAATATTATTGTATTGAAATATTAAATTTTACATAGGTTTGCACAATTAAGTGTAATTTCAAATTTATGTGCATATTTATTGTCGTAAATTAGGGTGCTGATAAGTTCACTAGAACAAACACTGTTTAGAAAATGCATAAATAACACAACATTTCTCACTATCGTTACAGATCGAATTAATGCTTGCAAATCATCCCACTATGCTACATTGCTATGGAATAAATGATAAGGACTAGTATTTGTGTCACAGATATTTATTTGACAGAAATGAGTTTTCAATACTTACAAAAAAAATTTACATGGAATATGCTGCTCTAGTGGTATAAATGTGTTGCAAATTGAAAATATTAATACAGTATGCTTATCTACCATCTTCCTCACAATATTTATGTTAGAAGGGAAAAGGGGGAAATAAACAAGGTGCTAGCACGAGCGAAACAGACGNGGTATAAATGTGTTGCAAATTGAAAATATTAATACAGTATGCTTATCTACCACCTTCCTCACAATATTTATGTTAGAAGGGAAAAGGGGGAAATAAACTAAGGTACTAGCACGAGCGAAACAGATGGAACCCGCAACCGCACCAAGACCCATGCTGCCCAAGTGCTGGCACTATCTGGCCAGGCTTTCACATGGATTGTTCCATACTCCAAAGTAAAATCCAGGGCAGACAGATGGGTTCAGCTGGGTTATCAGGACGTAAAGAGGGTAACGAATCCCCAACCACTGCAACAGAAGAGGCCTTATGGGTGACCATTCTACAGCAAAAGGCAGTCATAAGGGACCACCCCGAATCACTGTGACAATTGGGTCTAACAATGTCCTGGTGACTTTGGACATTGTAGCGACTGCCAATTTTATTCAGAAGAAGGCCATTCCCGAAAATACTTGAACCAAATACGGCCTGCTAAGAACACATCTGTCTTCATTGCCCAGGAAGGGGCTTGTGTTTCTACGGAAGGAAAGATCACGCTGACCCTGAGGTTTGCAGACGAGTTGATTACCACCACTTTTCATGTCGTGGAGAAACTGAGAGAGGTAGCAATCCTGGGACAACCCTGGCTCTCTGAACAGTAAACCATCATCGACTGCTAGCAAGGTTGGATCTATTTAGGGGCAACCAAAATGAGACCGGTAGCCATGATCTTACATGAAAATACACATGTAAACAAAATTGTAGGTGCTGGACAATAAAAATGGCTTTGCCATAAAAAAAGGTATTCTCTGAAAGAGAGAACAGGAACAGCAGAAAATGTAGCGAGTGCCAAAAAATGGCACAATATTCGTAAAATTTCTTTTAATTATGTTGTAAATGAATGTATTAATAAAACGAGCAGTATTTATTTCTAAATTATTTGCTTCAAAATGGAAATATAAATTCAACTTTTGAAATTGATTTTGTTTAAATGATAATATAAGTACTTAGTTTCACTGTTTGCTTAGTATTGTAAATATGTGTTTTTCATTAAATTACATGTGTGAAATCTTACTTTATGTGCCATGTTGTTAATTATTTACACAGACTTTAAACAACACTATCTTTTCTTATATATATATTTTGAGTCATTATTAGTACCACTTCACTCAAATTTGAATAATAAAATTTTCCCATTTTTTTTTTANTATATATATATTTTGAGTCATTATTAGTACCACTTCACTCAAATTTGAATAATAAAATTTTCCCATTTTTTTTTTAATACAGTTTTCAGATGCCCCTTAGTTATACATAATTTTCATTTTTTTTTTTCTTGTAAGTTGTGATGTGAGGGCAGAGTGGAGGATGGTAAAGACATCGTGTGTGCACTGTTGTTCGTTTTGGCGGGAAAGCACTCAACTCGCTGTTTCAGAGGCGTCTTGGTTGTTCCCCCAGTCCTCCACGTCTTAATTGAAGGTGAATTATTCCGTTGCGTTTGGCTGCTAGCCGTGGGTAGTCGCGGGTGCCCGTTGTGAGGTGGACAGTTATAATTATATTGTAATTAAATAATGAAATGCGGAGTTGAAAGGCCACACGACACGCCAATTACACACTGATAAAAATACACTTTACACTGAAAACGCTGGTTGCTGGGTCCAGCTCCCCAAATGCTGTTAAGCGGCAAGACTTGAAATCAAAACACTCAACTGGGGCTTCAAGTCTTTTATTAATGTTTTAACACAGTCTGCATACCAAGACTATGATGCTCACGTAGTTGAAAAGCGGGACCGAAGCACCAAGCCTGTCGGGGGCTAACACGGTATAAATGAGCTCGTGCTCTCCAAATTACGGTGGCTTGATTACTGATGAAGTACAGAGAAAAGTAGATGAAGTGCCCGGGAGTCGTGGACCTCGTGGCTTGCCCCCATGAATGTCCAATCCAGACTAAATGGCTGCCTGCGTCTTTCCGGCCACTTGCCGTGAAAATGCAGGAAGTCGCAAAACGCGTGAGCGTGAAAAAAAAACTGAAAATTGTGTTCAAGCCCTTAATTAAGACAAAGAGTTTCTGAGAAAATTCCCTTAACTAAATGTGATTTTACATTTGTCCTAATAAAAAGTTGCACGCCCTTGAATACTACACATTCTACTGAGTTATGCATGACAACACAGTTTTGTGTTGTTAGGTTTACGTTGATGGTTGGTGGGTAAGGTACGTAAACCTTGTTGATGCTGAAAAAAAAACCATATTCCCTCCTATGTCTACTTTACATAATTTAATTTAATGAAACTAACTTTCCTCTGGTCAGGTGATGCCTGTGGGTATAGACTTAGGTTGGCACGGATGAAGCCCGTGCTCCAAGTTGGAAGTCGTCGTACTTCACTTTTGACACAATATTAGTTCCTTTGAAAATCACTGTACACTCGCGGTATTCACTTAGGGTTAAATGGTAATGATTATGCTCTGTTTTTTTAGGCCGCTAGCGCTCGTAACTCTTATTGTTGCACAGTGGTGTCGGTTCTTCATAAGGGCCCTGATCAGGGGGGCTATGAAGCCTGATGTCGCCTTAACGCGTGTTACGCCCTGACGGCACAGTGCTGAGTGTGAGCACACGTGCCGGTCGGTTTGGATCCGAACCACGGGGCTGTCCTGCTGTCGCCCATGTGGTTGAATCAACGTGGGACCATCAGCTAACACTTGCGGTGTTGGACAAAATGTGTGTTTCCCCAAACACAGACGGGATACTGCTGCTAACGCCCATGCCCGATGTTCGAGTCACGGAGACAGTTGTTTGGTTCCAAAATTAAAATATTTATTAAATCATTTATGAACAATTATTTAATTTATACAAACTATGACATACATATTACAGTTAAAGAACTGACGATCTTTACTTCCCACGCAGGTCATGTGATAGAGCCAGCCAACTTTCTTTCTTGTCAGAATACCCAGTGCGCGTACAAGTAGGTCTTAAGCAGGGCTTTCATAAGTTCTCAGTTTTCTTTGAACAGTCTATAAGAAGTTTAATTATGGTATAAATTTTGCAGCAGCTGCAAATCTTCATTCATTTACATAAACTTTAGTGGTGTGGTGGTCAGGCCACGTGCGTTCCACCATAGCAAACCGGGCTCAATTCCTGGTGGATTCTACCCCACATTTTGACATGTAAGAAATATGGTGGAAACTGCCATTATGTTTTCCGGGGGTACTTCTGTTATTCTCGCCTTTGCATTCTGATATATCTCTGTCTTCACCTTGCTTCACCCTCATTGATGCTGAAGACCTTGTCTAAGTGCTATCTCCCTCATTCAGTTACACATCTTAACACTCTGTTTTCTATCTTAAATATTTTCTATTATATTTGCAGTAAAAAAAATGTTTCAGCTCCATATTCAGGGACATGGACTACCCTGAAACACAAATACTAAATCTATATGTTTTCAGTGAATTTCTGAAGACACTGCGGCTGTAGAATTTCTGTTGTTCAGTTACATTGTGTATTATGTTTGTAATAAGATAGCAATGACTTACTTAATCCCAGATCAGCAGCAGAAATGATTGGATCGTCTACTTGACGTGAATTGTTTCCAACAGGGTTGAATGCGGACTTTCAAGATGATGCAATTTTTTTGTCGATACCTGTTTCGCTGTCCGACAAAGTTGTGAAGTCATCGCTTGTTGACTTGACATCAAAAATAAAGGACACGGCACTTCCTTTCCAAAAGGTTGGGACCAAACTTGGCATGTTTGGGAAGCCGGCGTTGGACGAGCAGAATGAGGAAAGCACCAGTGATGTCGTCACTGCCGACGAGGTGTTGGAACTACCACCAATCATTCCTCTCGCCATGGTAGACTTGGTGTGTATTTCCCCTTGAGTATTTATTGTAGATGTTTATGTGCATTTGCAGACAAAGTGACTCTTGGTATTGTGAACTGATCAGTCTTCTCCACAGAGTAATCATCAGAGATAACTCTACATTCAGTGGCCATGTTTCATAAGTTGCCATATTTTTGTACAAGCAGTAACAGTTCGAAATTTTTGAACTTTTTAGCCTACATCTCTACACATAAAATGAAACTCTTAATTTACATTGTCACAATTGGTAATAACCTATTTTACATTTCTACACTCTGTAATCTCTTTGTTTACCTTGTTACACTCAATAACAAATTCTTCATTACAGTCTGTAATTTTGATCTAGTACTGTAAAATTACATCTAAATTTTGACCACCAATACTTGGGGCAGCTAGTACGGGTACATTTTACAACTGTATCTTTTCGCCCAAGTTTTCTAGCCTCCTTTCTAACTCTGCTATTTTTTTTTTATATTTTTTGTGCTTGTTGCGTAATTTCTTGTTTGACCTCCTGAATTCCTTTTTCAGTACACCTAATACTTTGTTCTAGAGCTAGAAGCATGCTAAATATATCTGCAC
>NQII01011428.1:17198-27760 GCA_002778355.1 Clitarchus hookeri
GGGGGGGGGGGGTTAAGTCTGGGCAACCTCCTGGAGAGCAGTGACCTTCCTCGTGGTACATTGCCCTAGCTGTATGTGTCACCTTCCCAGGTTGTCAGATTGGGTATGACTACCGCCAGCACGCAGAGTCTTTGCTGAATGTTTGCATATATTGTCCCTAAGAGCCACCTCTCCCATCTTTCTTAAAATACCTAGTTAGGGTGTGAATACCGCCAGCATGCCAAGTACTCCCCAAACATGGGGGTAGAGGTTAAACACTCCTTTTCGGTGGTGATTGGCAAGTCGGGACTATCGCCATACCACAACCCTCAGCTGTAAGAGGAATGCTTCTCTTGTAACAAGCCTAAAGGGCAATCAGGGTGACAGCTACATGCCAACACCTGAAGAGTGGTCTATGGTGATGAAATAGAGTTGAAGTGGGGTCGGGTAATTGGAAGATAGCAAACTTGTAGAGAAAGGCAATCCAGAAAAGTGTGCGTTTGCTTTTATTGGTAACACAACAAAGACAGTCACACCCAGCCTGTATCCCTTTCCAAGGGCCTGAAGGGCAGGATCTAGATGCCAACCATGCCTGACACTTGGCTTCACGGTTGATGCGGCAGTGCAATGGAGTGAGGGAGACCTCTGAGGAAAATAGGTACTCAAACTCAAATAGCAAAGAGTGTAGCAGAAGACTAGCTAAAGTTGAAGGGTCCTGACACTGGTACGCGGGCGGGTAGAGTGACATTCTAATAACAAGCTGTACAAGAATAGTTGAATTGAGAGATTTGAGTTGCTCTTAACAACGAGGTCTTTAGAGCTGATGAGTGTGAAATGAGGAGAGAATGGAGCAGTGCTGGAATGCAAGGGCAGGGGAAATGGGAGATCCTCAAGAAAACCCACAGACCACCAGCATCATCTGGAACAATTTCCACTTGCGAAAATCTGGGAGTGACCCAGCCGGGGATTGAACCCGGTTCGTCTTGGAGGGTGGCGAGCAGTCTAACTGCTTAGCCACCACGGCCCCTACAAAAACAGCCTCAAAGTGAAGTTGAAGGGTGAACTTTGTGTATGCTCTGGCAGAATAATTGCATTGTCAACTGCTGAACGTAGACAGCCTCGAATTACGGTTCTCGGGTGGTATTTATTCTCTGGACCCATGGATAAGCAAGGGGAGTGCGTAGAGAAGTGTGAAGTGAGCAAAGGATGCCTGTGGCACATCCAAGTAGCAGCAGCGGTTACCTCTCGGCAGCCAGCAACTGCAGGGGAGGTAAGCAGGCATGTGTAGAGCGCTGGGCGGCGGTGTGCCGTGGGCTGCCCGCCTACAGGTGGCGGCAGGGCAGCGGCCTGCTGCCTTTGCATCTCGGAACACTGTGGCATGTACAATGTAACGGTTCTTGATTGTGATGATTGTAGGCAAGTAAACTACATCGCCTGTGGAGCCTCAAAAGTGTTGTTCATGTAACATGATTTAGTGTGCGGACTCTGGATCTCACAAATATAATGTTAATCAAAGTAATGAAAATATTTTTATATGGATTTTTTTTCTTTCTTAATGGCTTTTGTGGTCCTAATACCAAGAAATGTTATGTTCCAGCAAAAATGTTTATTACTGTAGATACCACAAATATAGTGCATTAATTCCTAGAGAATACCAATCCAAAATGGTGGATGCCTTGGTGCAAACACGGCAGGTGTATATGTGACATCACACACCTAGCAAACTCAGCAAGTTGAACAGCATTTTTTTATACAGATCACAATATGGCATCTGTGTGTTTTGATGTTTATTAGCAGTTTCTTGGTTTCCGATGCCAGTGTACATGATTTGTGCACTTATGTAAATTAGATTAACAACTTTTTCACATCCTCATTTTGAAAATTGTCTCTGTGCCAGTCACATAACCCTTTATTGATCTTCTTAAGGCCTATGCAAGGGCTTAGAACCTGCATGTGGAAATAAGTTTTATGATGGAAAAACTGTAGCAGTAAGAATTGGGCATTATGAGCACCAAATGTGTGTTCACTAAACAAACTTGTAGCTTATATGTGGTATATTCAGTTACTCTGTAATTTTTGAATGGAAATAAAAGTGGCCTTAAATGTGGGAAGTTGATCCACTCTTTCTTCTTGCAGAGGCAGACGTCCCTAGATCAGAGATGTCCAATCTGCGGTCCACGGGCTGCATGCGGCCCACCGTTTTATGTCGTGCAACCAGTAGGCTTATTTGTGAAATATACACTATTCTGTGGGTGAAAAACAAGATTAATTCTTTTCAATATGTATGGAATTTTCTTTAATTAATATATTTAATGTAATGAAATATTACATTGTATTAATAAAAAATTTGCCACAGGGGCACAATTTATCACCAGATTACTCAACAGGATATTCCATGATATAAAATTTTGATTTGTGTGCTGTTATTTAGATGACATTATTCTAACAGTTTTGACCAACACCTTGATCATTAAAAAGCAGTACTGTCCAGATTGGAAAAGCCAGGTTTGACTGTCAACCCAGCTAAAGTTAAATTTGCTGCCCCAGAAATTTCTTTCCTTGTCCACAACATTTCCTCTCAAGGCATAGCTATTGACCCTGAAAGGATGAGAGCTATTCAGGATGTTAAGGGCACTTCCCAGTTAGTTGGAATGGTTCAATTTTTCAGGAAATCCATACCCAACCATACTGAAAAGGCTGCACCTATAAATAAAATATGAAAGAAGTCTGCCAAATTTGAATGGGTGATTTTTACTCTTGCAGCCCGTGGTCCACAGCAAGAAAAAATGGTTGGACACCACTCTCTTAGATGTTCCCAGATGGCAGTATGAAAGAAAGCGTGTTGAAATGTTGTTCTAGTGATGTGTTGTGATAAAGTTGTTATGAGGTAGAAGGTGCAGATTTACTTTGTCCCAGGCGGAGCTGACAGTGGAGAAACTTCCGAGTCCAGCCTTAGACTGCCTGACAATCGCAGATAGCTGTGACAAGGAGAACAAAGATGTTTTTAATCATGAACAGCAAACGAGAGAAGGGAGCGACCGCAAGGAAGTTCTGCAGAAAATCGGGGAACAGCAGTTTGAGGACATACTCTACAAGCCAAGGAAAAAGACAAAGAGAAGCAGTGGAAAGAGGCCAACTTATCTCACATCAGGTTGGAGCTCTTTTGTGTAAAGTATCTTGGCAGCTTTGATCAGGTACTGAAGCTGATGTTCAGTGTTTTATGTGTGTCTGCGCACGTGCTAACACACACACATTTGAATGTGTATTTACCCTACTTTTGTGTATCCATCCTTCCTGCATTTACATCAAAATTTTCTTTTTGTGTCCATATACAGCGTAAATTTTTTTATTTCATCTATTTACTATTTTTCTTTACATTTTCATTCACTGGATCCTAATTTCATATCTATTTTTATGTGCACTGTCTTATATACATCTTCATTTGTGCTATTTTTTTTTTAGAATCAGACGCCAATTCGAGGGTACCTTTGCTGGACTGCCACTCCATACCACAAGCCATCTCCCATCCACCCCACCCAAAGTCCGACCATCTGTTCCTCACCCCACTGGTTATACAACGGTCCTTCTGTCCTGTCATCCCCACTGACGTTAGTTTTGCCCCAGCCCGAGCCTGGACACACGCTGCCCTCAAACCGGCACCACCAAAGATTTATCTGTAGATAATAGATCTGACAGGACCCCACGCGAGACAGTCATCAACACCACCAACCCAGCAATTCCCGTAATCAGAGTACACTGCTTCCTCTCTCCGAGGGGGCAACTGGATGACCCATCTTGACAGAACCCCCAGTCAGGTGAGGTGTCACACTGAATCTAGATTGACACACGGGGATCAATGTCATTGCAAGTTGACGGCAAGAATTAGTTATTTGCAGCATTAATGTAAACGATATACTGAACGCAACTCGCCAGTTTGCACGATTTTTCACGTGTCATATTGGTAACCATACCCTGATTTATGTTGGAAAAAGTAAAAAAAAAATATAAACACCTTCATGTAAAGCCCGTGTATGGACATTTAATTAATCCCATTTTGCAAGACACAAGGTGTAAAATTATCTTTGTTGTACTGAGACTTAACGTCAGTTTTGTATGTTAAAGTAAAGTCTACGTTAATGTATAGTTCACTGTGATAGAATTTTACTGTATGCTGTTCAGGTAAGTAGGGTAATGAAGAAACACTATTGTTGTATTCTCTAACGTTAACTCTCGTTATGACATTTAGCACACACAAACTATCATCATCATCGTAATGTCATGGTGTATCCCAGCGGCACTTAATGCTTCATGTCTCAGCAGTTCCGTAATTTGTTGGCAGAGCATTAGAACTCGGCAGTTTGCCTGAGATATGCAGACCTACAGAATTCTAACACATCGAGGCGGTTGCAGACAAGGATGTTTGCAATGGTTGAAGGAATTTTCTGTTTGCTACAGTGCTACAGGAACATGAACTACAAAAGATATGTGCAATGGAAAAGGTAAAAAAAAGTAATTAAAAGAGTAATTAAAAGCTGTACACAAAGATAATCTCTCTGTGCAATATCATTTACATTTTGTAGCCCTGGACATAAGATGCAATGTATATACTGAGACTGTCAGTCTGGTCATGAAGAGAAGAATCTGTTACAGCACCAAAGCCACAGCAAGTTCTTTGAACTGTTACAGCCTTCATTTGTTGTAATATGTAATTAAAAAATTTCCTGACTGAAAATTTTAATGTTTTAGGATTTTTCGGAACAAAACTTTGCGCTTGTAATGTTATATTTTATCTTGGAACTGTAAAGTTAGTTGTGCTGAATTATAGCAATGTGTACAGAGTACACAGTGGAATATGAGCATGGTGTGTGGTTTGGATGCTGTTACAGGAGCAGAGTCTGGATCTGACACGGTGAGCACCAACAGCATCCATTCAGCCACGTCAGAAGGGGAGGACCCCTGGAGCTCAGAACAACTGGAGATAAGTGCTGAATGGAGCAGCACACCAACCCATGCAGACACTGCCAAGTCGTCTTCGGAAGAGACTCTGGTGAGGACGGCTGGCATAGGCACAAACTGCAGCGACTGCGAGGAAGAGACGGCCCAGGCATCCACTGTTATAGGAGAAGATAGTGAATCACAGGCGACCAGCAACAGCAGCAAACCGACCATGTTGCACTTACCTGCGCGTGGTTCTGGTCTGCAACCGGACCTGCGCAGTCCAAACTCCATTGAACGGGAAGTTGCAGAAAAAGAAAAAATTCTTGCCAAAGTTCTCAGCATAGACTTACTGTGCCCTGGAAAGACGAATGGGCAGATCTTTTCTGCAGCAACTGAAGCTACTCAAAACAGTCACCGTGTCATTCCCTCATTCGCTGAGGAGTTATCAAATGCCATCAAGTTAGACTATGAATGTTCCAGCAGTGAGAAAGTGGAAGACGATATCCCTTCGGAACACAACTGCAACCTGTTTGAAGAGGAAATCTCTCCAGTTCCCATCACTAAGGTCATCAGGCGACAGTCCTGGAGTAGTGAACCTCCAGGCACGTGTGCTTTGTTTGAACAGGAGTGTGTTGTGGGTTCGGAGAATGATAGTGGGATGTTGTACTCAAACAAGAAAGGGGACAGGTGGTTGCAGCATAAGGTTCCGGGCTGTATTTCCCACCTTGCCGTGTGTGGCAATTATGTGTGCTGCGTTGACTCTAAAGACGCTGTGTACTACAGTAGCTTGGATGGCTTGAGTCTCCGATGGCGTCGGCTGGACTACCAAGCAAAGCAGGTAGTGATGTCGCAGAGTGGCAGAATTGTATGGAAACTCCATAAGAGCACTGCATACATTTTGTTGAAGCCTTCGGAGAAGGGTCCATTCGGCAGTGATTGGAAGGAAGTATGTAGTGGTGTTCATTGCGTAGCAGTGGATGAGACGATGGCATGGATGGTGTCAACAGAAGGAAGTGTATTTATACACAAATTACTGAATGATAAAAATTTATGCAGCAACTCTACAGAAATAAAGTGCTCCGGTACTATATTACAAATAAGTTGTTTTAATGGTGATGTGCTTGCATTAACAACCTCTGGGGAACTCCTCTATAGGTAGGTATGTATGTTATAATTGTAAATGTTTGATGCAGCTCTTCTTTAAGTTTAATATTATTGACTGTCTCATGTAGAGTTTCCACTTTTTGACAGATCTTTAAACAGACTATGTGTATCTTTTTGCTGTCATGTGGTTTCCACCTGACAAAACATTTCTCCAAGCTGCTTGCACAAAGTGTACAAGAAAATGACCGCAGCAGAATTAAGTTGATTAATATATATTGTTTGGTCACGTGAAAATATTATTTGAGAAGTTCAAATTGTCTTACTCAGCATGCTAAAATACACTGCCGGGACTATAAAAATTGTACACAAACAATAATGCATCATGCATCAGATGGTACTGAAACTCATTAGAGGTAGTGATACAAATCAGCAAAATACAATCACAAAAATGGAGTATCACGACAATTACATATGGATATGTAGTATGCCATCTCATCATCTTTAATCTTTAATAGTGCATCACACTCCCTCACACTGCAATACATGTTGCAAGATGGTCTTGCTAGCATGGAGTTCTGCAGATGGCGGGTGTTGTCCTGGGGCAGATGGGCCCACCATTTTTGGACGGTGTATTCCAAATTCCATATTCTGTCTCACGGTGGTAGCTGGCATTCGACTTATGCTTGATTGGGGACATATCAAGGGAGTGGGCAAGCCATGTTAGTGTAGATTTGACAGAGGTAGTCATGGACGACCTGTGCCGTGTGCAGTCGGGTGTTATCCCGCTGGAATATTGCACCTGGAATCCCGGCTAGAAAAAGGAGCAGATGGGGGTGTAGGATATCATCAATATCCGCAGGGCCGTCAATGTTCCACGTAACACAGTGAGAGTGAATAGGTTATCGTAGGTTATGGGGACTGATGATCACCATGCCTTGGTGTGGAGGGCACCTGGTTAACACCATAATCCCAACCTCACTGTCGAGCGGCACGCTACCCCCACTACATCATTATGGTCTGGGTAGCCATAGCCTATGATAGCCCATCTGCTATAGTCGTGTTACATGGAACATTAACAACCCAGCAGTATGTAATTTGCTCCCATTTCTGACAGTGATTCCAGATACTATATTCCAGCAGGATAACGCCGGACCACATACGGCATGGGTCGCCCAGGACTGCCTCCATCATGTCCAGACATTACCATGGCCTGCCCGCTCCTCTGACATATCAGCAATCAAGCATTTGTGGGACCAGTTGAAACGCCAGGTGCCACCATGCCACAGTAGACCTATATGGGGTTTGGAACATACCCTCCAACAGTTGTGGGCTTGATTGCATCAGGACGACATCCAACGTCTTCTGGGATCCATGTCGGACCATGTTGCAGCATGTATCGCAGTGCGAGGGGTTGCTGCCCACTATTGAAGATGACTGGACAGTTTACCACAGGTACATAGGTCATTGTCCTGCTGCTCAGTTTTTGCGATCATGTGTATCAGTACTGTCCAATGCATTCTGTTGTGTGCACTTTTTTATTTTCTGACAGTGTATGTTATGTCAAAAATTTATTTACACAGCTCACAGAAAATAAACCGAGGGTATTAAAAAAAAACATACAAAATGAGTCATTTTGTGACAGGTAGCGTGGAGTGCACATTCGGATTCTTGTATCAAACAAGTATTATCATGTCTTTTTAGAAGTAAATTCTTCGCCTTGTACTGGCTTTAAATGTCTCAGGTTTGAAATATATAATGTGAAATTAATATAGAAATATTTTAAAAAAACCTTTTGACAGTTTTAATGACTCTTTGAGTTAATAAAAAGCACGCACAAGCCAAAGTTAGCACTATGGTTGCATTAAAACAAAGGGCTAGGAGGGAGGACAAGGCAAAATAAACGTGCTTCATTTGCATCACATTTCAGTTGAAGCGCACATCACTATTTTAGCACAAATTTAGTTTGTTACAATAACAACAGCTGTCTAGTTGACAATGTGAAATTTATATTAGTGGTACAGTAATGCCAATACTTGAAGAATAATACCTAATTGGCAATTATTGAAAATTGAAGATAAATTATAACCAGCGATTCTGTAAACAATTACTTTACCGATTGAGTTTTGTTGCACTTGCAGTATTTTAGTCTTTAAATTATCTTGAAGACTTCAAAGCATGAAAGTTTATGGCTATCTCAAAGTTCACAAAAGAGATTAATGATACAAAGTATATTTTTGTGTATGGGTCTGCCATCAGGGGAGGGCCTTGCAGCTGGACTTTCCTGCAGAGGAGGAGTTTGTCTTGCCGCCTGCGGTGGAGAGTCTTGGTTTGTTTGTTCTGCCGACAGATGAGTTTTGTGTGTGTGTTTGTCTTTGTCTCTTGTTTTCTTTTCTCCTCTATCTATCTCTCTCTTTCTCTCCTGTTTTTGCTCTCACTTTCCAACCTCCTTCATTTTTGCTATTGCTGTATAAAACTCTTGCCTTCCCCCTCTTTACAGCCCTCTACACTCTCTTATGCGCGCTCCCTTACTCCCTTGCTTTTTCCCCCTCACTGTTGTTCTTTCCCTCTCTCACCGCCCTCTCTCCCTCTATCATCCTTGCCCCATCTCTCTTCCTCTCTTCACTCTTGACACTGTCCCCTCTCCTCTTCTCTCTTGTCCTCTCCCTCTCTCTCTTGTCCTCTTCCTCTTTCTCTTGTCCTCTCCCCCTCTCTTTTGTCCTCTCCCCCTCTCTCTTGTTCTCTCCCCCTCTCTCTTGTCCTTTCCCCCTCTCTCTTGTCCTCTCTCCCTCTCTTCTTTTCTCTCTTGTCCTCTCAACCCCTCTCTCATCCTTACCCTTGTTCTCTCCCCCCTCAACCTCTAACTCTATCTGTCACGTCCCCTCTTTCGCTTTCAACTCCCCTCTTTCACATCTTCTCCCACTCTCTCAAGTCTTCTCCCCTTATCTCATGTGCTCTCCCTTATCTTACATACTCTCCCTTATCTCATGTACTCTCCCCCTCTCTTATGAACTCTCCTCCATTATCACATCCTCTCCTCCTCACTCTCATCCTCTCCCTGTCGACCTTTATCTGTTGCGTTTTGCCTCTCTGTCCCTCCTGCAATCTCACCCATCTTCCTCTTTCACAACCCCTTCTCCTCTCACGCCACTTCCTCTCTTTTTTGCTCTCCTTTTCTCTCTTGTCGTCTCTCTTCTTCTCTCTTGCCATGTCTCTTCTTCTATCTTGCCCTCTCTTTTTCTCTCTTACCATCTCTCTTCTTCTCTCTTCACACTTTCTTATGTCTTCTCCATCTCCCTTGCCTTCTCCTCTCCCTTGTCTTCTCCTCTCTCTTGCAATCTCCCCCTATCTTCCTCTTTCTACCTTTTCCCCACTATTTTTTGCTTTCTCTCATATCTCTCATGCCCCTCCCCTACTCTCTTGATCTCGCNTCTTTCTACCTTTTCCCCACTATTTTTTGCTTTCTCTCATATCTCTCATGCCCCTCCCCTACTCTCTTGATCTCGCTCATCTTGGTTGCCTGTCTCCTCTCTTTCCCACTCTCCCTCTCTCTTGTCCACTCTCCCCCTCTCTCTTGCTCCCACCTTTTTATTGTCCTCCTAGGTACTTTATCTTACCTCACTCCTTTTGCTTGCAGTATCTCCACGTGTCTCCTGCCCCCTCTTCCCTCAATTGTGCCCCCTATACCCCCTCTCTCGTGACTTCTATCCCCCTCTACCATGTCCCCTATCTCCCTCTGCTTTGCTTTTTCCCCCCTCTTGTACCCATTCTCCCCCTTCCTCTTGCCCTCTTGTCATCCTCTCTCTTGCCCTCTTACTCCCACACTCTCTCTCAATCTCTTGCATTTACCCCCTCTTAGCCTCTCTCCGTCTCTCCCCTTCTCTCTCATCCTCTTCCCTTCTGTCTCGACCTATTCCCTTCTCTCTCATCCTCTTCCCATCTCTCTTGTCCTCTTCCCTTCTGTCTTGACCTCTTCCCTTCTCTCTCGCCCTTTGTACTTTTGTCTCGCTTTCTGTGCTTCTCTCTCATCTTTCTCGCCCTTTCTCCTTCTCTCTTGGCCTTTCTTCTCNTGTACTTTTGTCTCGCTTTCTGTGCTTCTCTCTCATCTTTCTCGCCCTTTCTCCTTCTCTCTTGGCCTTTCTTCTCTCTCAAACCACTCTCCATCTCTCTCGCCCTTTGCCCTTTCCTCTTGCTTTATGTGCTTCTCTATCACTCTCTCTTCTTCTCTCTCGACCACTNATCTCTCTCGCCCTTTGCCCTTTCCTCTTGCTTTATGTGCTTCTCTATCACTCTCTCTTCTTCTCTCTCGACCACTCTCCTTCAGTCTTGTTCCCTCTCAATGACTCCCCCTCTCTTTCTCGCTCTTTACCCTTTTCTCACTTTCTGTTGCCTGCTCTTATCTATCACTCTCTCTTCTTCTTTATTGCCCTCTCTCTTCTCTCACCCTCTCTTGCCCCTCCCCTTCTCTCTCGCCTCTCCCCTTCCCTCTCGACCACTCCCCTTCCCTCTCGAACTCGCCCCTTCCCTCTCGTCCACTCCCCTCC
>NQII01011429.1:6596-31634 GCA_002778355.1 Clitarchus hookeri
AAAAATTTCTGTTTCCATTTAACTAAACGTAGTTCAGGTCAGGTATATTTTTTTTTACAGGTTTTCAAGCCATCAACCATGAACCACTTACAGACGCGTAGTGCACAATAAAATGCACGTAACTGATTCCCAGTTAGCTGGCAGCTATGAATGAAAACACTTCCCACGTTTTAACATTGTGCGAAATGTTGACGTTAATATTAATTGTTGACAGTGAATCTAATTAATTTCGTTTGTGTTTGTTTTATGCAAATAACGTAAGAATTAGCATAGTGTAAGAACTTAAGAACACTGAAGTGAAACAGCCTCTTCTACCGCGAACTCCAGCCGAACGCACCAGCAAAATCGCGTCACTTGCCGGCAACACGACGCAACATTATCCGCCAATCAGCGACTTGTGACCGACTTGCCAAGCGACAGCCCAATCAGTATGGAAATCTCCGTGGATGAAAATAATTTTGATCGAGTTCACGAAAAGCTTAGATGGTTGGTTACTCTGTACGTCTTGTTGACGGAACTTTCATTGGCGTTGGAATCAGAAACACATTCAACAACATACGCAACACTATTAACACAATTACAAATACCCACGTGCCTTATACGGGACTCGAACCAAGAACTTCTCGTATCGTAAGGTGGCATGCATCCAACTGCGTTACGGAGGTAGGATTAAAAGCATCACCTTCGGATGTAATAAATCTAATGTTTTGGTAGACGGGTTCACAAACATAAAATATTTACAGGGCCGTCATTTAAAAATTAATTATGCGAGCCACTTAAATCATGTAAGTTTACATGGCCTGTTACACTACTTGTGTGCAGAATTTGATGGGGAATAGTTTATTGGTTCCGGAAATAACGCATTATCTCACAAAAATAAGGATAAAGGGGACTCATGCGTATAATTGACGTTTCTAATGAATGCAAAGGTTAGGTGAATTTTGTTAAATGATGTAATATATATAACATACTAATTAAATTATTATATTGCAGGCATGGAAAAAAATTCTGATCTCATTAAATTGTGTAAGTTTAAATTGCCTATTTTGGCACTACTTGTGAGCAAAATTTGGTGGGAATTGTATAGTTTTTCCCTGAGATATGACAAAAATTGTATTTAAGTCACATCACCTTAGAAAACTGAATTTAAAAAGAGGCTATGTGTTGTTGTACTTATTAATACTTGCAATAGATACTTTCAGCATACAATTTTGGCCGAAATGGGTCAAACTATATGGAAGCTATTGCAAATAAACAGACTATTCATATGACCTCCATTTTGAAAATAAGCGTTTTATTCATTTAAATTGAATGTGTTTACATGACCTAATATAGCATTACTTACATTCCAAATCTGGCGTGGATAGCTTGAGTTTCCGAGATATAACTTAAGAGCTTAAGTTTTTTTTTGTAGTGCTATATTTTAAAATGGTGGACCCATTCCAATAACTATTTTTTAATTCGATGCTTACATGATGCATTGCCAACATACCAAATTTGATTTAAATTGGTTTAGTGGTTGCTGAGATATGACATGGTGTCCTATATTTTGCAATGCCAAATAAGTACGCGGCGTGGTCTAAAACTATACAATTTGGATGTTCTTACTACACGTGTAAAGAGTCGGGTGAAATTCGGTTTGCGGGTTCAAAAGATTTTAGTGGACACACACACACACACAGACACACAGGAAACCGATATCATAAGTCTTATCATTTCGTAGGAAAGTAGGCTAAAAAGACTCGCTTCCATATTCTCGCGCAAGCCTATTTCTAGAGCCTTGCGCAACGACTCAGCGAATAGGAAGGCTACATCAAAAGAACCGTCACACGTCATTTCACTTCTATGTTCATATCTATTCTTTGGTATTAGTGACGGACGAAATGTAGAAATCAAACAGGGTTTTCAAAAGTGTTGAGTTCATCGCGAACAACTTTACTTAAATGAAATCCCTCATGATCAAAACTAACGAAATGTTGGTGGCGTTAAGTGGTCCCAATGCCGTACCCAAAGGAAATACCGGATATGGAATATGGGGTAGTGTGCGCGTGTCAATTATTGGACTGCTTTTATACCGATAGCACGATATAAAACGTCGACAGGATTAGAGGTTAGAACACTCACTCTAAGAAATTATTCGCAAATTTGCTGTATGAGAGAATACGTAGAGAGAGAAAGTGCGACTGGTAACGTTATTTCCCATACGTCAAATGCGTAGGGTACTTCCCAACTTTGTATAGTACCGACGCTAAACATTCCATATTTGTGGCCAGATGTGTGGCATTATTTCCATACGATATATGGGTTAAAAACTTTCAATTTAGTTTAGGAAGTTTACCAGCAATATTTTTTAGAGTGCTGTTTATATAAGTAAGTGTTTTTAGAGGTTTTGCGTCCTCTGACTTAAATTTAATGCAAATGGAATATCAACATATTAAAGTTTATTGCGTTATTGATCAAAAAGTGTGGGTCTGGGGAATATTCAAATGTAAACAAACACGTTCATCACTACTGACCATGTGACTTTGACAGTTACACTAGCAGTGGAGGAGAATGTTAGGGAAATGCGCGCAAGACCAAAATCGGTCTAACTCGCATTTCGTCTGGGGAATATCTGTCGTTACTGGCCAGCCTGCAGAGTGGATGAAATGATGTTGGCGTAATCGCTAAATGAAGACCTGAAGGAGTGCCCTGATAAAAAAAAATATCCCTATGCAACGGGCAGCTTTTGCCACGCTACCAACATGACAGTGTGCCCTTCTCACCGTACCTGGAATCGAACAGATATATTCTACGATGGCAAGCCAATGACGTACGATAAGCTTTTCACGGTTAATTGAGCACTTTTGAAAGCCCAGCTATCGTCTATTCACGGTTTCTTCACACTTTTTTAATCAAACATTTGAAAACTCACACTAGGAATGACTTGTGTTGTTTCCTAAATATGTCACGTGTTGCAAACGTTTTATACTTGTCGACTTGTCAACCTTTTTTGGTTATATGCAACTTTTACTTATATTTTACCTATGAGATATTATTCATTTGTAATTAATAAGAATAAAAACACGAATAAAATAGGTGTGTTGGAAATGCCTAGTAAGAAATAGTCCTCGTGCTAAATATTACTATACGGATTGCCCAGGAATGCGGTGCGTTGTCCCTTTGGTACAATTCTATATAATTGGTTAGGCTTTATTTACACGAGGCGCAGGTCCTAGAAGTAGAACTTTGGCAGGGCTTTAGAAAAGTAGGAAGTAACCGTGAATGTACTGTAGGATCTACTTTACTACTCATTTTGTATTCTTCCGCTTTATGTAAGCTTAACGTTGCCGTGGACCGTCTCACTTTATTCATGCCTCATCCAAGTGAAACCATGAAATTTTTTAAGGAAGTAGATCTGTTAATAATATGCGAATTCATGCTCCTATCTGTGTAAAATATAAAACCTTGAATTTCAGTAGGTCTAGACATAGATTTATATATAATACACCCTCGATGTGTTAAGTCTCGGAACCATTTTCATTAATTCACTGCTAACTTAACTGGGAGCCTGCATGCCCGTGTACAATGTAGCATGCGTGAAGTAAGGTTTATTATACTCAGGTTGTAAAGCCCAATGCTTTTAGTTTTGACAACTAAAATTTTTCGCCACTAGGTAGGCCGAAGCACTAGTATCGCCAGTGTACCGGAATTTCCCTATGTTCTACGTTAAACAACCAAACAATTGCAATAATCACATAACAAATATAAAGTAACTACGGAACTATGTAAATCTTTCTCTTATATTATTGACGAAGGTTAACATTTTAATAAGAAGTGACCTCTGTGGAACACTGCGCACCTAGCGGCGGAAATTTTCCCTATGCCAAACTCTCCCGTAAGAAAACTCGTTTTGTCCCCAACCTGAGTAGAAGTAACCTCACCTGAAGTTATGGGATGTGATTTTTTTCACCGGTTGATTTAAAAGTGCTCACTTTACCGCGAAAAGCCTTTATCTGGATCGACCGGAGACAAACATCGCTTAACCACGGAATATGAAAATACACAGATCATTTGATGCTGAGATATACGTCCGCTGATTGGCTGTCCGAGTCTCTGATACGGGTCTCGTGTCTGATTGGCGACCGCGTGCTGCGAAAGATAATCCTTTTGGCTGTGCTGCCATCTGGCAAGTAAGTCGCAAGATGCTAACTGGTGAACGGCGTTGCGCCATTTGGCCGGAGCGTGTGGCTGGAGTTCGTATAATGAGCGGCTGTTCCACTTCTGCATTGTTCAGTATTCTGCGTCTCAGCCTAGCGCGGGAGCTGCTTTGCTTCGTGTCGGGAATACACGTCCGTACTTCGTAAAGCTTTTGTAGTTTCTTTATTGTCCCCATCCCGTCGCTGTTGCAAATTATCACAGCCGCTGTGCGTCAGTCAGATTGGCGTTGCGAAATGCGGCGAAACAACACAGGATGCATCACCTCGCTGACTGCGATTCTGCCAAAATTACTCCGAAATTCCGTCCGTAACATTCTGCACCGAACAGCGCGAACGATTAAATTAACCCATCTAAACCCACGGTACACTATCGATTGTTGTACACTTCGAAGCTCAGTGCCAAATAATCTTCCCTATGGGTAACTGATTCGTATAGGTTATTAACGGTGAAGCGAGCACTTTTTAAGGTCGTGCTCATTCTTTCCTTTCAGTCAATGCCTGTCTTCCGCTACTTTTTATACAAAAATTGTTATGCAACTAACAACAGCAATGTATTAATTTTATCACTCTTAAAAGTTAACGTCTGAGGCTGCAACAACACACATTTATTTCTGGTTAATGTATGCTGGAAGGACCTTAAAAAGTGCTCACTTTACCGTGAATTGTATATATAAATAGTGCCACCTGTTTTTTGCGAAAATATTTATGCAGAGACTATATTTCAACTTCTTACGTGCAGGTTTGCAAATTTTCTTTGGCTATTGGCTGCGTGTCTGTGTGAGAAGACATTTCCTGCTCGACTGGGCCAATCAGAATATAGTTACGCCGACACTGGACGCCCGTGATTGGCTGGCAGACATACAAGACGCTTGCGATTTAAAATTATCCAATCGCGATATTGATTCTGAACTAACTTGTTTTGGGATACAACTAGTCGTGGAATCTTTTCGCGAAATACAGGCGGCCCCACCTACAAACTGTGCCACTGGCCTTGGTTATGAATGTTTCATTATACTGCAGCCGAACATAAAACACACAGCTCATCGACCGTGATGACAAAGCAAGTGCTATATCCACCTGAGTATAGCACGTATCAAAATTTCTTTGGTTTCGAACACCTGAAACTACATATGAATGTGGACCGGAAAGAGTTAATACTTTCTCATCACTAACCACTTTTTGCAATTACCTGACCGCGGGACAGCGAATGTGGTAATCAGCAACTAAATAATGTTTGTGTATTTGATTCAGCTCCGGTGTCGACGACGGTGAACGTGTTGCGCAGTATGTACACTTATTGCCGGCGCTGTACACGCTGCTTGTCTGCGATCAGTGTAACCAGTTTCTTCCTCGTGTGGACGTTGCTGCGTTTATAGTTTATGAACGGATGAACGTTTCTTTTAATACACCCGGCATTGAACACTCCGTTGGGAACAAAATATTATTCTTTGGTTTCACCCGAAATCTACTCGTACGTAGGACAGAGCGAGGTTTCAACCACGTGCGAATTTAATCATTTCTCGTTCTGTAAAGATATAATTTTATATAAAATAATTTCATCAACCATATAGAAATATTCNGCGAATTTAATCATTTCTCGTTCTGTAAAGATATAATTTTATATAAAATAATTTCATCAACCATATAGAAATATTCAATCAATATACATCTATAATATACTATCATCGGCACGATTAGATGAAGCAGTAATTATTCCTGCATTACAAGATTTAACATTTTGATAATAAATAACGAAACAATAATATGCTAAACCTAAACCATTCCAACCTAACATAATTTTAACCAAATTAAGACTAATTATCAAAAATATTATAGACAAATAAATATTAATACCAAGATAATGAAACGATTTATAAATAAGTCGTACCATGTATAATCCTTTCTATAATATTTAATTAATGAAGAAATATACNGATAATGAAACGATTTATAAATAAGTCGTACCATGTATAATCCTTTCTATAATATTTAATTAATGAAGAAATATATAAAACAACACCTATTAAATCAATGATATCCAATCATTACTATACATTGCTTAAAGATTAATCTTTATTTATAACTTTGAAGGTTATTTGTAACCCTGCAACGCTCGCTTACTCGTTCAAACCCGCTGGTAATTGTTACTCATGAACATGAGATAGGGATTGAGCAACATTTGGCGTCCCCCTTCACACACTACTTGTTAAAATACGTTCTCTTGCGTACATTCCAGATTATTAATTTGCTTCCTGTGCAACACGTCCTTTATATAAGCACCGTGACGGTATGTGTCAAAACGAATCTATTAACCATGTCAGACACATGTGCTTCGACATTGTCAGACATTGGGAAAGACGTTTTTTTTTGTACAACTGATGCCCATTGTGTCGTACGTTGGCCTCGCAATCGAGTGAGTGAGTCAGTGAAGAGATTTTGGCGGCCATTAACATCGAGGTCTTGAGACCCAATGAGGGTGAAGTGAGGTGAGCATGGAGCAGCGCTGGAATGAAGGGGTGGGGGAAACG
Source organism: Clitarchus hookeri (assembly GCA_002778355.1). Classification (NCBI taxonomy): domain Eukaryota; kingdom Metazoa; phylum Arthropoda; class Insecta; order Phasmatodea; family Phasmatidae; genus Clitarchus; species Clitarchus hookeri. Next base: position 13,324 of record NQII01011429.1, read on the forward strand.
GAAAGTCCCCGAGAAAACCTGCCGACCAGCGGCATCGTCCGGCACGATTCCCACATGCGAAAATCCGGAGTGAACCGGCCGGGGATTAAACCCGGTTCGCCTTGGTTGGAGGCGACCAGTCTATGAGCACAACCTCCGTGCCCCCCTTCCCCACTCGCAGTCGATCTGGGTTCTGTGGGAACCCTGCGTAGTGTGGGTAACTCATCGATTTTACCTCGTTGATATTTGACCCGTACTTTGTAGAACTCCAGGAGGGAAAAAAAATTCGGCGTTTCGAATCTTTTCTTCCCGTGCGCTTGCGTGGCGCCCAAACAAAAAAAAACTTTCGAGTGGATAACTTGTACGAATTTCAACCAAACTTATTTCGCTGCGATTTCAGATTTTTTTTTTTTGTTAAGTTTTGAATAATAACGTAATTAATAATTTGAGAGCCGGAAAGAGAGTTTTGTCGCAACTTCTGAAGTGTATTTCAGGCATTGAATTAAAACAGCTACATGCTTAGCCTACATAAATATATATTTTGTACACAAGAGGTTGTAAGTTAAATAATATTCACAATTGCTATTCAAAATTTCAATTATTTGAACCTACTAAAATGACATCAGTTGGAGTACGGCATCCAACATTAAATTTCAGTACTGCGCCTGGGTTTGAAATTTTCATTATATGTATTTATAGCTGTGTCCGCGGCTTTGCTCGCGTGGACTACAGAATTATTGTTGAGGTTTTTTTTTTTTAAATAAAGTTGAATTTTATTTAGTGTTAATATTCTATACTCTATACATATTATAAAACTCAACGTCTCGTTGAATTAAACGGTAAAAACACTTATTAGAATTTCTCTGTTATAGATAGATATATGCTACAGCGGAGTTTTTTTTTCTTTAGGTCTTTTTATTCTCCGCAATCCTTTACTATATGATATTGTTCCATCTTTAATGGTTTAGACAGCGTATTGCAAGAGAGCGCGCTGGTGGCAATCTGTTTTACGACTTGATCACTTAAGAACAAAATTAAAACTTATTTTGAATTTATTATTACATTATTTAACAATATAACATTTGTATAATAAATAACAACATATTGAAAGCATCATTTCTCTGTCTCATTACATTATTTAACATTAATTTTACAAAATAAGAACAAAATAAGATTTTTATATTGTTACTTCTTAAGTACAAATTAAAAAAATCAATGCAATTCGGAAAAACGAACGTAGTGATACTTATGCCTGAACTGCAAACCTATCAGATAAAAAACATAAACTGTAACCTACGTACCTAATTACTAAGAACTAACCAACGAAAAAAAAAATAAAAAACAAATTCTTATAGATACAACAATGTGTTTATATATAAGTATTTACAAATCAAAAGTTAAAAACAATGTGAAACCTATTTTTAAATACCTTCTTTCTAGTATTGACCCACCAAATAAAAAATAATGAAAATTATTCAACTAACGTATATAAGCGCAAACAAATTCCGTGTAGGACACGACTGTTGCGAAGGGAGCCGACCAAGCGTCTGAGCCGCGCGGCATGGTACCTCGTAGACGTGCACAGTTCGGCTGTTCTCGGCAATGCTCGGTTCGGCTCTTGTTCGGTTCTCGTCGGGTGACCGCCCTCGGCCACCGACTCACCGCATCGCATTGCCCGCCCGCGCTATTACTTCGTTTTCGCTCAGCGTTTTTTCTGACTTCCTTTATTTTTGCTCGGCTTCTAACGGTCGTATCGTGATGTAGAATAGCCTATAACCTTCGTCAAGAAATGAGCTATCAAATGCAAAAAGAATTTTTCAAATCCAACCGGTAGTTCCAGAGATTAGCGCGTTCAAACAAACAAACAAACAAACTCTTCCGCTTTATTATATTAGAATAGATTATGAATACATAAGGAAGCAGTCCAGAATTTCAGAAATTTCAAAAGTCGTTAATTGTTTAATACGTAAAAAAATTATTATTAGCAAGTAGGAAATGGTAACAGTGAGACGCGAAAATTTGTATTTTTTTTAAGAAATGTATTTAAACAGTTTTATTTGCAAAAAAAAAAGTAGTGGCTGATCGTTCTGACCCATAGTCACTTTAGTTTTGCTTGCTAACGTTGGTCAATTTTCTTTTTGTCATCTGTAACGATATATTGTTCCCCGGTAGAAAATATTATTTTTTAAATGTCCATTTCTTGTAGGTCTACATCGGGTTGGATCAATGAACGAACATCTTCCATCAGTTTACGACACTCATAAAGCAGACAGTTTTAGTTTTTTGCTTATAATACAAGCAAGTTCTTTTATATTTTGATTTGAACAATTCTTTCACATAGGTTCCAATATTAAACAAGTATTTTACCACTTTTGCTGGAAATATTTTTTTTTTATGATATGGAATTCTAATCAGGAATTTGAAATCTTTTGCCCACATTTTTATAAGTTAAATTTTATAATTTAGTGGAAATAATTTTTTACAACCATACCGAGTCATATTTTAAATGCGGTAAATAAGCAGCAAGTCGCCGGTAACTTTCGCTGTTAAGCTACAGACATTTTCTTCCCATAATCCAAACGAAGTTAATGTAACTCTCTCCTGAACACCACGTCTAATTAAAAAAAAATCGACTGGCATACATTTATGTTTTTTTTACTCCAGTCGACTCATCCCGTGGCATGTTTTCTTCATTGACGATTTCACAGTTTTTTTACAGTTTTTTATGTCGCGGCGAGTCAGCTAGGTAGCGCGTTTTTTTTTGTCGTGACCATTTTCAAGTGTTGATTTGTAAGGGGGTGTAGCTATACGCTGTTCACGGTAAACTGAGCACTTTTGAAAGCCTTGCTTAAGATCTACTTGAATGTACATTGGGTATTCTTCAACCATATGTAAAATTAACGTTCCCATGGGTTTGTTCGCTTTGTTCATACTCTGACAAAGCGAATATTCGAATTCCTTATAAAAAAATATTTAACAAGTTTGCAAATTCTTACCCCTAAATGCAATCAAAAAATCTTAAAGTAAAATTAATAATTTCAGTATTAACAAATGTTTAACTAATACTTAAACTTCGATGTTATGACACGGAACTGCTTTTAATTGATTGATTCTATAGGTTTTTATTAACAAATTGACAGTGTACATAGAAATGAATAAAGTGAACATTGAGAACGGAATCATGCGTTCGAGCGTGAAAATGCGCTCTTCCACAGAGTCGGGCTGAGGAGGGACACCAAGGGAAAACTGCAGTAAATAAACAACGATGATTAACAGAAACAGAGGGAAGATATCCAAAAACCCTTAAACTGACACGGAACTACTTTCCCTTCCTCGTTACCAACATTACTGGGCGCTTGTCAATCAGCGTTTCCGCACAAATATGTGAAGATAGGGACGTTGACATTTTTGCGAGGTTAGTTCCAAAAGTGCTTGCTTTACCATAAAAAGCCGTTAGCATATAACGTATCCACGGTTACTTCCAACTTTACAGAACCCCTGCTAGAGTTCCACTTCCAGGATTTTCCTCCGCCTCGAGCAAACAAAGCTTCATAGAGTCCAGAAAATTTCACCAATGGAACGACGCACCGCATTTACGCGCACTTACTGTAATATCATTTTGTGTAATAACTATTTCTTACTAGGTATCGCCCACGCAACTATTTTCTCCTTTTTTTTTATTCGTATAATTATGAATGAAATATTATAATTTATTGATAAAGTAGAAGTTATTCGGTTTAATGAATAATAATATGCCTTTATGTAAACTCAAGAATAAAATGCTTGTTATGCATGTTATGCAGGGTCATATTTGTAATATTATGCTTAACAATAGAGAATGAAGGGCGAATACACTATAGCTGCGGCGTGCGGTAAACTGGTGCGAACGTGGCGTGGCGTCGGGCGAGGAGGTGACTCGTGCGACCACGGCAAGGGCGCGCGGCGCCTTGGGCGTTGGCCTCGGGCAAGCCAGATATATATATATTCTCGATCCCGTGGCCGCGTCCCGGAGCACGTCACGTGGCGTTCCCTTGTCCCGGGTCGACGCTTCGTTCCGCCCCGCTTTCCAGCAACTCTCCCCCGCGATGAGCTTCAATCGCACTCCGGTCGGGCAGCTCGATGCTCTTGCCTCCAGGGTGCACTGGTGTCGCACACACTAACACATTTTCTGGTTAACTTCTTAAACTGTCAGGGAAGTGTTTAATCTATGCGCTGTATGGAAGTAATACCACGCATCAAGCTGCAGATGTAGGAGTGATTAGCGCCGCAACTTTACAACGTTGGCAACTTCCCTACGCATTTGACTGTTTCCTGAGCAAATGTAGGAACGCTACAATGACTGTATAAGGGAAAACATCACCGTTCCTGCTTTCTCGCTATAGGCTGTTCACGGTAAAATGAGCACTGTTGAGTGCCTAGTTACTTATCCTTTCAGCCATTTTTTAAAATCCTTTTACCACTTTTAAAATAAATATTGCCATGTAAGTAATAAACACAGTGTGTGCATTCCACCGTACTAGGAAGTTAATAGCCTATAAGCGTATACACTGGTATGGTAAATTTCCGAATAATCAGAATAATGCAGTGTTGAGATATAGCTTGCAATGTAGTTAGGCCCAGACGTTTTGGTGCCAAATTTTTGTTATGGAAGATTTTTAATTTGCAGTGCGTGAAACATAATTTCTCAGTGCGTGTAAATAAAATAAGATATTTTCTTGTAAGGAATAAAAAATAATAAAGTGTAAAATACTTGAAGTATCGTCGGGCGTACGAGTGATGAATAACCAATTTCCTACCGCGCCGCTAACTTTCTCTATGTGCGCGGCGTCTAGCAGAGATGAAATGACGCCATGTTAGTCGTCGTCCCTTTGACTGGTACAGCGTGAAAAAATAACTTAAAACTTTTAATTGTGATTTCGAAATGCCTAATTATTAATTTCTATCGCAGGTAAGTAGTGACCAAAGTACACTGAAGAGCCAAAAAAACTGGTTCACCTGCCTAATATCGTGTAGGGCCCCCACGCACGCAGAAGTGCCGCAAGACGACGTGGCATGGACTCGACTAATGTCTGAAGGTATGCAGGAGACAATTTACATAATGAATCCTGCAGGGCAGTCCACAAATCCAATCTGCGCCAATTTGAGAAAGGGTTGCACGTCTGTCATGTTTAATGATTCTCGTCAGTCGTCGTTTGTCCCGTTCTTTCACGATCTTTTTACGGCCGTAGCGATGTCGAAGATGTGATGTTTTACCGGATTCCCGATATTCACGGTACACTCGTGAAATGGTCGTACGCGAACATCCAAATTTTATCGCTACCTCGGAGATGCTATGTCCCATCTCTCGTTCGCCGACTATAACACCACGTTTAAACTCACTTAAATCTTGGTAACCTGCCGTTGTAGCAGCAGTAACCGATCTAGCTGCCGACCGCATCGCGTTACTCTGATTGGTTCCATACCTCTTTTATTTGCATACACACGCCTATACCTTTTTTTTTTTGGCTCTTCAGTGTAAATTAAGACACACGTGAGACACATTTACCCTCAAAGCAGCATATATGCACACAAGACAAAATGTTTATACAATTTGTATGAACACTAGGAAACCAGACAAGAAAATTCACTTGATAATAAAATACTATCTTCTTCATATTCTACACAAAATGGAACACATTTCATAGTTGCAGAAAAATAGAAATTTTATTTAAAAATGTACGTAGAATTGAGAATTATGAATAAAAATATTCAGCTCAGAATGCGGTATTGAAATTAATGAAAATCCAATGAAAATTGCTGTCAGTTAAATAGTATTTCTGTTGTGAAAGAATGAGAAACTAAATCACCTCTTTAAAGAATAGCAAACAAAAGGTAATTCACGCGAGAAAAACTGAAACTGGCACATTGGTTTCTCAACATTAAACACTTCTTAAAATGTAGGTAGTTGTTGCACGTCTTTAAAGCGTTAGTAGCAAAATTAACGTCCTTGTTAAAATTCTGATAATAAATTTAAAATTTCAAAATGTCACACTCTTAAAATTCAAAACAATTTAGAGATTCCAAATAACTTAGAGAAAAATTTGTAGCACACATGCATAAAATTGTGTAAATTCATATTATCAAGCCTCCGTAGGTCATAATCGTAGGTGGAGGCGGCTGCCGACGTACTTGAAGCACTCAAGTAACTAATTGCTGTTTACTGCAACTTGGCGCCACTCGGACACCATCCCTACCATTACGTTGGACGGTAATTACAAATTTACAAGCAAATCTTGCCGACAAAATTTACGTTGCACCGCTCGACATGGCGCCTGAGGAGAGAGTAATTAACCATGGGGTTCACACGGGGACGCTAATTAAACGGGAAATTGCAAAAAGACGTCACTTCCTCATACGTCACAGTCTTGTCAGTTCTGTAATTTAATATATTCCTCCGTGGCCAAAGCCGGATAAAACCAGGTAAAATTCGAAGAGAAAAACGCTGACAAAATAATTAACACTACCACAGATATTTGAGCTGAGTTCACATAACAAATAAAAGAAAGAAGTACAAATGTAATAATACGTGAAACATAAACAAACCAAAATATACAAATAAAATCTAGAGGTGATATCATGAATTACAAATCTAGCTATGCCTGAGGGTATGGGCTTTTAAATAAATAATTACGTTTCAAAAATAAATAAACATAAGTATGTAAAGAAATGAAAACATAAACAAAAGCTTTAATTGCTGAAATCGTTACAGTTTTGCTCCTCCCCCACTCCCCTTAAAATTGTCAAAATACAACTTAAGTGGAATTTTGGACAGTTTACAATATTTTAATAGTATTTAAAGGTTAAGTTTTGGGTTTTGCAAGATTTACAGTTTCTATTGTTGAGCATTTGAAAATCAGTTTGAAAATTATGGCGTTACCAATATTCAGACAACAAAATATTACACGCAATAACATGACAACAATAACACACAAGATACGCTTTAAATAGTCAACATTAATAACTGAATATATGAAAATATCAGTACATACATTAATTGAAGAATACTACGTCTTCGTTTTTAACAAGTCCATCTGATACAAAATACAAGAACACTGGAAAACCATTTACAAATGGTAATGAAGCTTTTATTTCGAAAGCCAAAATAAGTTGTTAGTAGTGCTTCCCAGCATGCCTCACCGTGTTCCACAGAAGTTCAGGAGCAAAGTGAACTGGCAAGGAATTACAGTTTGCGGTCGACATGTTGATTAGGTTCGTATACCGCGGCGGTCGTTGCAACTCGTTGCCGTCTGCTTCTATCTTCGAGACTCAGGAACATCTCGTGGATCGTCAACTGGTAACAACACTTAATCACTGCAGAGCGTTTTTAAAGTGTTTAAAATGATTATTAGGGCTTTCGTGTGTAACAACAATTTCACTTGTACGAGGGCTTGTGTAGCGTAAAACAGTCTATGGTACGCTAACTTTCACGTTCTTGAAGTGTTCTTGGTTCGCCAACTTTACTTATTACCACTATAACCAAGTTTTCAAAATTAATTACGTGCTCACTGTAGCACTTTCAAAATTTCTTGAAGTTCTCTTGTAGAAAGTTCGTCTATGCATCTTTCTCACTAACTATAATTTTGCTGATAAATTTAGACTGTGATTTAGGCAATGTAAAATAATTTCATAGCACATTGTCCTAAAAAATACGACACTCTAAAACAGTCAATCTGAAGAACCTAGCGACTTCTAAGGGAATTGAGTTGTTACAGGAAAAATAACTCCATTGTCCTGATCAGCTCTAAATATTCCGTTAAATGTGCTATTCCAACGATCAATAATTATCTGCATATTTAAATTTCGATAAGATCATGTGGAAAAACGTAATAGTCAACAATCAATTTCAACAAGAAGATTATTAACAAATAACGACTTAATAAAAGACATACTTTATACACGACTTTTCCAGCAATACACTACAGGTAACATACAAGTATGAAAAATTCGTCGCGCGTACGACGGAAAAATTCTGAGAAGTGAAAAACGAGAAGATAGCGACTGCAAGTTATTCCCAATGGATACATTAAGTTTATAACCTTTTTCCAGTTGGGATTTATCATCAAAACTGAAAAGTACTAAACGACTCGTATGCAAACACGGCTAGGGTGTTAGGAGTGTTACAAATGTGTGTGTCATTGACCTCTCAATTTTCGCGCAGTTGTTTGACCTTGCGTACGAGGATACCAGTGTCATAAGATATGTTTATCAACTTTAGTGGCGTAATTTAACTCTCAGCGTTTCCTATGCCTTATCAACACATTATCCCAAATAATCTTGCAGTTCGTTCGCCTCTCAACAATAACTAAATAATTCACCGGCTTTTACAGCATCTGTAGCTTACTTCTGGCGACGGGAGACACACCAGGAGCGATGTAGCAAGTAGGTCCATCATACCAGGCACAAGTGTAGGCGAGCAACGTATATGTACGGCGGAAAATACACAAGACATAGAACCCTTTAACAATAATACATAATAACCCCTGACAAAGACAACACGTCAACACACAACACTGGCACAAGTAAACACTAGCACTGCACATATACTCAAGGCTCTGTTCAACTACTACTTTGCAGGACTTTCTACTGCCTTGTATCACCGCAATATCTGAATTCTAATTAACATTATTTAATCTGAGTCGAGCCGTCGAAAAGCACTTAGCTGTCGTTACAGACTTCTCATTCAACTGCTGCAGGTTGTTGAGTGATTGTACAGGTTGGGTTCACGATAGGGTTTCAGCTGGGTTATGGCAAACTTTCCGACTGGTTTACACATCATGCCTGTTAACTCGTAGCAATTATTTCTTGTGATTCCGGTAACGCGATAAGGACCTTCATATGTCAAGAACAACTTGCTGTTTCTGGAGTCATGACTCTCACTCTTTCTAGTATTCGGTATCTCAGTTGCTCGTTCTCAGCTCTCGCCGCACCTGCTTGAACTTTGGGGAAAATTAACTAAGTATAGGAAAATACTTATATTAATTATGGGGGAGATACGTAGTTTAAAATGAACACCACTACACTATAACAAATGCAGTGCATAATAATCTGCTTTTTTCTTATTCTTTCAGTTTACAAGGTTGTTCGATGCTTTTTTTTAAATATTTTTTTTCCCCGTGGTAGTTAGCATGTGCATGATACAGTAACGGGAAATTTTAAACTTTATCTTGGCATTGCCGGATGTCTGATTACGGTGGCACATATTGCATGCAAGTAACTAGTATGAGATAGTAACGCGATGCATGTTGTGGTCACACTTAACCTCTGTCGTGCAAGCTACGATGCCTCTGGATGCTCGCTGGCAAATCGTTTTAAGTTGCGCCCCAACAGAATATATTTTAGCCCCCTCCCACTAAATATTAAATACATTTTTGCATACTGAATTCATTAATCCGTGTGTTTTTTATTCTAATTCCAATAAAATTAAAATTTGGTTTACGAAAATATTGTTTCTATAACTAGATACAACTGAAATGAATCAACGAAATGAGTAAAACGGAAAGGTATGCATAAATGAATGCAAATGTACATAAACGACTACAACATGAACAAAACAAAAAAGTATAAAAAAAAAGTAGTTGCGCTCAATACACAAAATATTTCCTAACGCTATGCAATGTTAACCAGTTTGTACTTTGTTATATTATCATATTTCGATCTCAATGCGTCTAAAATTGGCAGCTAATTCCGCCGTCAGTAAACGTGTGGTATTCAGGGGGAGGGGGGGCGTCCAGAAATGAGGACACTGCACCGGTAATGCGGTGCGAAAACTGCTCGTTTGGCGGTGGGTCATGGTCCGAGCTCTGCACACGTTTTAAATTAAGTACACGCGATGGACGAAAATTTTGCGGCTCTACAACAAGTGGGGTCTGTGGTGTTGCAAGTTACGCCCCTTTGACTCCTGATTCATTTTGTGAACGGATCGGAACGGCCGGTTCTCCTCGTCGCCGATTTGCGACCACTAGCTTCTCGTGTCGAATTCCGGACATGGGTGCCGTTTTTAAACGTGAACTAGTTCAGATTAGCAGGGCTTATGTAAGCCGCTCCTTATCGTCGGTCTCCCGGCAAGAAGCGGAGACGTTAAAAGAAAAAAAAATCGCATTCCTGAACTATACTAGTGGAATGACGGCTCTGTCTGTGGTGCTCTGTACGTTTTTACTATTCTACACTTTGTAGAGACTCTTTCGTGCGAAACACTGGACAGTACAGTTGCGTTCGAGCACTGTTGCACCGACCTGGATTAGCTACAGTGCATTGTCGTTTGCAGTTAAAAAGAAGTACACTCCAAATACGGAGATAGTTTCTTAAAAATATACGAACATGCAAAGGAAAACTACACTACACGAGTAGAAAATGTCATCGACCCAAATAACTACGAAAAATTCCCGAATAAATGCATTTTAAGTAAAGACAGATATTAGAGAAGAGATATCTAGGTACGAGTACCAAGAAAATAGTACAAACATAAAAAATAATGACCTAGAAAAATATAAACAACTGAAACTCGAATTCCAACTATCTTGTTGTTCGACAAGAAGCATAATTACGCACGAAAAAAAAAATCAAAGCTGTAGAGAACAATATAAAATAAAACTGCAGGAATAAAATATATCGTGTAATAATAACTCACTCAGATAAGAGACAAGAGGTAGCAGTCTAGAAGGCTCATACAAACGTTACTAAAACTACCACAATTACAAACAAGACAAAGAACGGGAACGAGTGTGGAACAGCACAAAGAAATACGAAAGTCACGTTTCGGTAGCTGAGATTTTTCGCCATTCTCTGATGATAATATAAATTAATTTTTCTTCTTGGTTTATTTTTGTACAGTGGCCAGTTTTGTCTTGTCTCGTTGAATGTTGTAGCATTAATTAAAAATCGTTGAATTCGTTTTTCAGAAATAAAAATGTAACGTACCCACTCTTTACTAGATCCTCCTGCCCTTACTGTCGCGTACATTCAGGCTGTCGTGATAATCTCTTAGAAACAAATTTTAACTATTTCTTATCAGCAGTTTGTTTCTCATCATAAAATCAACTAGAAATATAATCTCAATATGCTCCAGTAACTCTAAAAACCAAACTAAGTGGATCAGTAAAACCCGTACAAAACCGGGGACCCGTTTAGAATTCACGCAAGCCTGTATAATCGTGTAGATTGTTGCCGGTTGAATTAAATAGTGGCAAACCTTCCAACAAGCGTTTCTGGAAATATCAGTTTCACTCGTTTATGTCTGTATCATTGTTTGCTCAGACAAATGCCTTCCAATTATTTTATGGCGCCTTATTTTTACGTGCAGTTCTAAGAACACAGGTCACTGTATTTTACCTCTATTACTAAATTATTGTTTATAATATTGTTTCAGAAGGTTTGTTTCATTTCGGCGTGTCTTTCGTGTTGATTTATGTACCGTGACCTCTTTAAATATCGTACATGCTGATCCTGTTCACCTTTTGCATGTAAAGTAGCAAGGCACTTATTGCAATTTTAGTGTATCGCCTGTTTCGCACCAGGAATCGTATAAATCGTGATCTATTACCGTTGCTGTGGATTTACGACAAAGCTATTCGCGAGTCCATAAAATTTCCGATATTAACTATAGCGAATATCGAAATGATATTGAAATTAGGTTAACTAGGAAGTTCCTTAGACTTCCTTCACCCCCCAAAATAATTACGAGAAAATAAAAAAAAGTGTCTGAAACACGCAATAATAAAAATGCTGTAGCATACATACGCAAAAAATGAAAAACAAATTTCACCAAAAATCCGTGCGAAATAATTTTGCAGAAATAAAAATGCAATATTTACAGAAAATTTAGGAAGTGAAGCAAAACAGAAATTCAACAACTGACAGAAAACGCAATATATATCTGCACACTGAGATGAAGATTTGCTGAGCAAACAAAACTTTAAAGCAACAATATCAATTTTGTTCGTCTAACAAAATATATGCCTTAATTAACAAAACCTCTGTGTTGGGCCAAACGAAATTAGACTGTCAACAAAATATTTGGTTTAATTTGTTTGGCCAAACATTTGGTTGCCTTCGTTCGAAAATAAAGCTTGATGTATTTAGTTTTTTATTACAATTAGGATAGTTACAGTGTTTGTTGGTGCATTTATTGCTGTTTAATAATGATAACAGACCCGGAAATTTCCCTTATTCATCTGGCAGCAAGCTAGACTCCACAATCCTTTGTGTACTCGAGCCTCTGTTAGTTGTTCATTGGCTGATGCTCCAGTTTTACCACAGACCAGGTGGCACGGGATTTGGCTGTTGTTTCCTAGCAGATTAGTTATTGGCTCAAATTAGACTATGACGTGTCNGGTGGCACGGGATTTGGCTGTTGTTTCCTAGCAGATTAGTTATTGGCTCAAATTAGACTATGACGTGTCTTACAATCTGCGATCCAATTGAAAAAGGAAGTCAAATGAACAAGCATTTGGAGTCTAACTTGTCCTCAAATGAATTCGCAAAATGTCTGGGTCTCTAATAATGATATAAAAATCATAATAAAACGTGTTCAACAGGATACTAAAAAGTAAATGTATAAAACTAGAAATATTTATTTGCGCACGTTGTCCATTATTAAAAAACTTTCCAATTTCGTCAGTAGACGGTTCAACTGAGGTAGCTAGGGTGTAGCGCTCGGACATTAACGATGTAGGTACGAATCTCATTTACTTTCAACTTCATTTTATATAACTGAAACAATGTCGTGTACTCAGGGACAAAGAAATCTTTAGTTGCACAAACCAAATATTTGTTTGGGGCAACCAAATAAGAATAACAGAATTATTTGGTTTAAAAAACAGAATATTTCATTTCCCCTGTACAAAAAAAAAATTATTTGGTTACGCCAAACAAACTTTGTTTGATTCAGCAAAACCTTTCTCTCAGTGTGTACATGGATAAACTCAGTTGTCAATTTATCAAATAAAATATCCTAGAACTAAAAGTAAGCCTATTATAAAAAAGGAAAGAATGGAAACACAGGAGACAAAACGAAATTATGAAAAGTGAGCGTCGGTAACAGGAAATATTTCACTGAGAATTTTTTTTTTTTGTGGTTACTAAAATATTGTTGGTGGCCACAGTATTCTTTGGTCAGTACAGACGTCACAAAATTTTCCGTTGCGCCAACTATTTGTCTTTTGTTATTTCAATATTTAGTGAAAACTACAAAAGGACTCTTGTAAATTCAAAGTGCTGGTGGGCAATAATGTGTTCCTCGGGGGCAGCAAAGATATTACGACGCCGGCAGTAATGTGTCTTGTGGTTGCGGGATTTTGTAAGTAGGTATGGTTGATCAATCATTAAATCTTAAACCACCTTAGCCGGATCAGGAATCAAACCAAGGTTCTTCCAAAAGCGAGTTCAATGTGTTACTTACTACTACGCCACATCGCTCGTTGTTGGTGTTCAGGACTCACGGAATCTTTTATTTGTAACATTTACTTACTTGGAGTAAAGGAATATTACGTGATACACCGCCTCGTGAATTAGTTCGNCGATACACCGCCTCATGAATTAGTTCGTAACCTAATGCAAGGGAACTGACACGGACAAATATGGCGTCGTGGTCTGACAGGTCAGTGCTCATGTGCAGAATATAACGGACGCAGTTTTCAAGTCGCAGCAAAATATTTTATTCAGGACGACATGAATGCTATTGCTGCCAACTTAAATATTTAGTGGCAACAAACAAATATTTTTTTCCAATATACAACTATGTTACTGAGCACTAAATATCTTTAGTACTTGTCAGTCTATGTGTAATTTTGTAACATACTCTGTTTTTTACCAGTAAGAATTGCCTTGGAAAACATCAACCGAATCGGTTTTGTAACAATTAATGTATATTCTTTCAGTGTCTTAAGCCCCCGTAACACTGTCAAATTTTTGCCTTCACATATATTAGACAAAATTTAAAGACAAAATACGACTATCAAAGTTTTCCATCCAACATATTTGATCGAATATTCTTGAATGAGTTTGAAAATATTTCACACTCCAAATTTTTTTGCTGGAAGGATCTAGCTTGTGTTTATACTCAGGAATTATTTCCAAAGTGAAAAACCACTGTTGTGTTTGCATTCAATCTGCACCAAAGGGAGAAATACATATAACGAATGTTATGATTTATTTCCGCTTGTTTCGTAAATTTAAATTTTATTTATCAGATATATTTACATTTACGTCTACTGCACAGTTAAATCTGAAGTTATTAACATTATTTTGAAATAATCCTTGTTCGCAAGCTTATATATACTTTATTTATTTACACGACCCTATTTAGTTTTCAGCAATCGCTCGCCATTTTAAAATTTCGTATTATTGGAGACAGCCATTTTCCACATGTACGATTCTGATTGGCTGAGCTCGTTTAACATTAAAAAAAAAAAAAACATTTCTGAACTTGTCCGCTTTTCAAAATGTTTGATGGGAACTAGCTAGAGTGATCCGATTTTATCGACCGACTTTATTTGAAGCCGTACGACGGAAAACTTTGAGAGTGCGAGAGTGTTGACGTCAGTTTGGGCGCTGCAGCGCGCGAGCGTGCACAAGAAGCCACTCGCCACTCTCGAGACGAGAATGTTCTAGTCACGCAGGCCTGCAAACCGGCCGCCACCCATCGCGCCGTCCATTGTGGCTGGCTTCCCGTCCTATTCGTTGAGCTTTGACCTCCCGACCATCCTTTTCTTCTCTTTTTCTCTGGCCCGATGTCTCCAAAAGCTTCATTTCCCGAAGCCGACACGACGGAAACTGCCGACTCGTTTTCGCTTCGTCGCTGCGCCGGTAGTTAGCGTGGCGCTTTTATTCCGTCCTTATGCCCATTTCTGGTAACTCGTCATTACGGAAAAGCCTCGGTAGTAATTTCGGATAGGATGCTGCGTCGGACCGAGATGTCCCATCGTCCTCTGCCGGGCGAGTCTTCTGCCACTAAGTTTTCTTTTTATCGTCTGCATCGCGCCATCTGGTTCCCTTATTGTCGGTGAGGCCTGATTGTCGTCTGTTTTATTCTTGCCACGACTCACGCGCGTTTCACCTGGTGTCCGTAATGTGACAGCTGTAGTCGCCGCGGCGTTTCCTAACCTGTCTTGCCGCCCGGCGGATAAGCGGAGCGCGTGGGCCATATAGAGGACAGCGCTTTGAGGGAATGTGCGGCGAAACCAGCGTTTCCGTGTTCGCAGCTGTTGCGCAGGTTTATGCCAGCAAAGCGAAGTACTTGCTTATTGTTAGGAAACGATGACAGCACTCGAGCTGTTGCAACCAAAAGCCAGATGGCTCTCTGGGCCGCGGTGGCTGAGAGGTTTGACTGCTCGCCTCTCGCCAAGGGGCAGGGTTCAATCCCCGTCTGGGTCACCCCGGATTTTCGCAAGCGGGAATCGTGCCGGAAGCTGCCGCTGGTCGGCGAGTTTTCTCGGGGATCTCCCGTTTTCCCTGCCCTTGCATTCCGGCGCTGCTCCATTCACACTTCATTTCACCCTCCTCGGCTCTCAAGACCTCGTTGTTAAGAGCTGCCCAAATCTCTTAATTCAACAACCCAGAAGGCTTTCATCTGGAATTAGAGCGAGAACTGACAATTCAACTGGAATTTTTGTGTTTGTTTTCAGGCTACTACACAACTTTTTTTCATTATGAAGGCGATTAAGTGATTCAGTCAGTGAGAGGTTTTGGGTTGCGCTTAAAGTTGAGTTCTTCAGCGTAGATGAGGGTCAAGAGAGGTATAGGTTGAGAAAACGGGAATTGGGAGTACCCCGAGAAAACCCGCCGGCCACAGACAACGTCCGCCACGTTTACAACGTACAAAAATCTGGGTTTGAACCCACCTGGTATCGAACCAGGTTTTGCGTGATGTGATGCGAATGGTATGACCGCTATACCACCGCGGCCCCGTTTTACGCTGAATTAAAATGGCAAAGCGGTTCCTTTGATCTACTATATGTTATTCGGTTGCTCATTGGCCACGCAAGACTCCGGAACCATGTCTTGTGTCTGATTGGCTGTTGCACTCTGGGGAAGAGTCCCGATTGAGGGGCCACTTTCCGCCATATTGCTGCGAGTGAGGTTAATTTTCTGGCATGTGTGGCTGGAATTCACATTACTCGCCACCGTTTCTCTTCTGTTCTCTTGTATTCTGTGTCAGCAGGATCCACCGTGAATTGGAACACAGAACAGTGGTACTCACTTTGAAATCGCATTTGATACGGTGAAACCAAACCAAGTGGAACAATACGCAGGGTTTTAATGTTTCAACTAGAGCATTTTTCTTTGCCTTGCCGCCAGATGTCACAGTTTTGGAGCAGTTTGTCTGATTCGAATTAAAAACTTTTTCTTAAATGAGCCATGATGTAGTTTTATACACAAGGTAGAATTTATCATTCTAAATTTCCAGTTACTTCCCAAAATAATGCAAAGTCAGCCACAGTTTGTGACTTGGTTTGAGCATTTTTGGGTAAAGTGACTGGGCTTTGCTGTTATGACGTAACACTAGGAATAACTTAACAATAAAGAGTGATACAAAGACACTCCCAGTGTGAAATGGTGTCGTGCCTTTTGCTTATTTTCTGTTTCATATAATGGGTATCTTTGTATACCCAGCAAAATATTGCTCCGAGATAAAATATTTTGGCAAGATTTTATTCCTATGACAGAATATCTCAAGAGTTTTTTCATAAATATTTATATTTTCGGAAGTAATGCATGTCGTATAGGGAATATTTTTATGCCGGCGATTTTTCCTCTTATATGTGTAAGAATAGTAATGGAAAAGGAAATCATTCCAGTATCCTACGAGAAAATCTTCTTTTTTTAAATAAGTATGGCACAGTGAATAACTCCAAGAGGTAATTGGTGTGGGAACCTTGCTTTTGCATAGATTTGTCGAATCTTGACTCAATTGCACGCAATGTATTTTCGCCTGAAAAAGTATTGTCATGGCTTTTCCCTCCGGTTTAATTTGTTGTTTCACCGACAGGATCTGTTCATTTGGTTACTCGCCTGCCTCACTTTCGGAAGAACCTGAGTTCGATTCATTCCGCCTAAAACGAAAATGTTTTTTTACAGCAAATTTTTTCCATTCTAATCCCGTGACATTTTCTTAATGTGAACCATATTCGTTAATGTTTATCTCTTTAGTACCGTCGTGGTAAGTATCACTTGTGGCTTAACTGTTAAACTGGTTCAACGAAATGTTAGCATTTGAAAATTCAGTTAGTGAATTTCCATCACATCACAGTTTCCGGCCCCTACGCGTTTTGCTAACATCGGCTTGGGAATCGCCGACATTGGCTTATGCATTGCCGTCGCAACTGTTGATGTCACGCTTTCATACATAGGCGTGGACGTTAGCATATATTTTTTTGCCTTCCAACTAGACCCACGCGTCTATAAAAAAAAAAGAGTTTGCCTTAGTTGGATACACCGGAATTGCATATCAGTTCAAGGCTAGTTTCTACGGGGTTTACGATATCAATTTTACGTGCCTTCGTGTCTAATGGGCTATAGTTGAATGTTGACGTAAAAAAATTCAAGCGACAAAATGCCATGTATCTCATAAGATAAAAAACAAATGTCGTACGTACGTGACAGTACACAAAATACACTTTTTTCGCCGCGATTGCAGCACAAGCGCGCGATCGTGTTGTCCTAATTAGGTTCTTAAATTCAAATTGCAATATCTTAAGTACATAATATACATTTTTTTTTTTTAATTTTCTCCACAAATAGTGGTTTATTTAATAAAACCCCAGGGAAAATATGCCGTGTCCAAAATGTAGTTTAAACAGTTGTGAACTACCCACAGAAAGCTGTAAGCGTATTTTCGCTGTCGGAGATGAATATGTTCGTGTCTCAACATTTGCTGGTCGGAAATGATCTAGTTCTTGTCTGCAGTGTGATGGCAGACAGATGCGCAGTGCCTAAACACGGCGTCGTAAACTACGGCACGAAAGTATCCATTTCAACATATGGCAACTGTTACTCGGAAAAGAACTGTAGTACGTTGGTCCTAACGATTTCGCCTCCTCCGACGGGAAAATGCTTCGTTTGTACACAGCCACTGGGTTATGGTCGGAACACTCGTCAAGAGTTCTGGGTTAGGCAATGGTNGGAAAATGCTTCGTTTGTACACAGCCACTGGGTTATGGTCGGAACACTCGTCAAGAGTTCTGGGTTAGGCAATGGCGCCCTAGCTTGCCTGATTTGAACTTTATCGAGTATATATGCCATGCCCTACAGAGATGCATCACCTCGGAATTGTACAGAACCGTGGAACTTTTCTCGAG
>NQII01011430.1:0-22527 GCA_002778355.1 Clitarchus hookeri
AATAGTAAACGGTGAAAATACGTTTGTGTGTGGCAGTAAGCATTTGTAAACACGGTAATTTTAATGAAAAAAAAAGAAGTAATGTTACGAACACAAGAGCAAAATAAGTAGAGCAGTCTTCAAAAAGAATTTTTCGATTTTTTCATTACATTCAATTAAATTATTTTAACAATACTAAATTTTTATAAATACCGTTTTGCGACCTCACGTGGATATATTTAGTTAATTCCACCCTTCAGTGCGAAGAGCAAAATTTATTATTTACGTTGATTCTAACGAAACCCGAGTTGAAAAAATAATATATAAATTTTTTATCAAAATTGCAACTATCCCATTTGTTTAAATGAAAAACTAATACACTCTGTTACACATGCAACACTTTTGCTACCCGCAGGAGAAACATTTTAGTTGCCAAGCTACCAGCTTTGAGCTTTCCAACCTGGTTATAATGATACTTAACATGACCTAACACACTCTCAGCCTGTAATGGAGAAGCGAATAATTGTGCCAGAGTGAGAACACGGGAGCAGCCCGAGAAAACCCTGTGGTCATTAGCAGTGTCTACGAGGTTTCAGAGAGTCAAAGTAAACAAAACTGAGTTTGTTGGGAATTGAAGCCGGTTAGCTTTCGAAACAAAGCAGCATTCTGACCACAGAACTGTCATGGCCCACACTGCTGTTCTTTCTTTATGGTTGATTTACACCTACGAAACCGCGCTTAGTCTCACATTTATGCTTATTCTCTTACCTTTGCCATAATAGGAATTCACCTTTGCGAAGAGAACGTACNGATATCAATATTATTATGATAAGAATGTAAAACATATATTACTATATATTATAATATTACTATTTACATTCCTTTCTTAAAATAATTTTAATTATTTAAATTAAGTTTTAAACTTTGTTCCCCATTTCTTTAAATATTGAAGTTTTAATGCATTGTTAAAAAAATAGAACTAATTTGCATGATTAATTTCTAAAATTACTATTCGAATACTTGAATGTGTTTACGTTAATAGTTTTGTAATTGTGAGCAGGGACATACCGCGAACGTTCACCGAAAGACTTTAACTCTTCATTCCCTGTGTAGATTTTTCTGGTGAACAGAAAATTCTTTTTTGTGGCCATAAAACCACCTGTTAATGATACGGACCTTTACAGAGACTTTTGTGATAACATACGTTTCAGTGATCAATAAAGAGTGATCTTGTTTCCACAATAAATAAAATATGTTAACTCGAATCTCCACAAATATGTTCGCAGCTGTAATATAACCTTCTCGGTAAGCAATTAGTACTATTGGTATGGTAAATAAAATGTGTAATTTTCACGCTTGTTTATTTTCTATTACTGTATTTATAGTCTTGAAAATCACATCCTGTATTTAGAGAGCCAGAAATATCGTGGATTTCTCGGTCAGCAGGCCTAACTTTATGGTCTTGGTATATTATATCCTATACGGTTTGCCACTGTTACTGGTTGTGTTACCGGTTATGTGCCTTTTGGGGCATGCAGTATGAACTATTNGAATAATGCCGAGGGCTGTAATTCAGTCGGCGCCCGAATTGCCGGTCTGGAAAATTGTTCCAAATCCCCCGTCACCCCTGTGCTTCTTTAACTACCCGCCGATGGCACGGGTGTCGCCGAGGCAAACAGTTTGATTGGCAGGGAATTTTCACAGGTGGAAGAGCCCACGACTGAAATATCTTTCCCGATCCCCCTCTCCCTCCACTAACAGAAGTTATTTAAGGCGGTCGCATGCGACAGTTATTTCGGGCCGGAATTCTGAAATTCCGTGTGGCGGCGATAAGACCGTAAGTTTCCTGTTATGAAAGTACCATTTCTCGTGCTGCATATCTGTTCAGGGTAACTTCCAACAGCTGCACTTAGGAATAATGGGCTCAAATGTTATATAAAGTAAGCGAAATGATCCGGAACTTTACTGCATCAATGAGATTACGCCGTTCTCTACCAGAGGGCTGAAGTAGTGTTGTGGTCGGGCTATTTGCCTTCTAACACCCCGGAGTTTCCCACGTGAGAAACGTTGCTGTTGCTGTTCAGTGGCGGATTTTCTCGTTGCAATTCAGTCGTATACAGTTTCCAGCAGAATTTTAAGACATTTTCACATAACGTATCATTGACTTTAAAAGTTTCAGGTAGTGGGCTTGGACTAAATTTTTACTATTGTGTTTGTGAAGTAAGACATTTTCATAAAAAAACCTTTTAAATATCTCCGATCTTCATTTAGTTATGATCTCATTTTNTGTTTGTGAAGTAAGACATTTTCATAAAAAAACCTTTTAAATATCTCCGATCTTCATTTAGTTATGATCTCATTTTAAAAAAAAGTGGCAAAAAAAGTATATTTTCCACTATAAAATGTCTACAACAACTTCTTCTTGCTGCACATGCTTAGGCACGTTCTACAATGCAAGTGCAAGGAGCTAGAGGACGAATTGAGATGAATTAAAACCTATTCTACTATACCCAGAAACGTAACAATCTGCAACCGTAGTATGCCTACAAAAATAACGACGTGTCTTGAGGCTACAGGAGGTGTCATAGATTGCTAAAAACATTTCTAGAACACGTGCTTTATACAGTTTAATAGTGCGTTGAGTGGTACGTATGTAACAAACATTTGCAATATAAAATTCGTGATCCTGGCTAAGTAGTGTTAAACGTTTGGTAGGCACCGTAGCCTACTTGTAATTTAAAAACGGTTTAAAAATGTTTATATACATCCGCTTACGAATATCATTTAAGGCATTTTTCAAATCCGAATACTAGTTTACGTACCCTGTTTTCGTCTTTGATGAGAAGGGGCCGCGGCGACACAGCAGCTAGATGGCTCGACTCATACCAAGGCGAACGGGGTATGATTCCCAGTGAGGTCACTGCCAGATATTCGCACATGAGAATCGTGCCGGACGATGCCGCTGGTCGGTGGGTTTTCTCAGAGATCTGCCGTTTACCCCACCCTTGCATTCTGGCACTGCTCTCTACTCACCTGCTTCACTCTCATCGACCCAATCCTCCACAATCTATAACGTGTATTTTTAAATAGTGAATAATTGTNCTACTCACCTGCTTCACTCTCATCGACCCAATCCTCCACAATCTATAACGTGTATTTTTAAATAGTGAATAATTGTTAGGTTTGATGCATCTGGCAGAGGCTACTTAACATATCATATGTATATGCAGCACAAATTTGTATTCATTATTACACCATAAAATGGTAGGCTCACAAGTGAAAGTTATTTAGTGTTGAGTTGATGAGAGAGTGAATTCATGCCAGTTCAGTGCCTCGCACGTAAAGGCGACCATACACTCGACGCGCCTGGCTAGGTCGCCCTTACCGCTCATACGCTTCTAGCCTCGGACACGCAAAATACGTCAACCGAGTCGGTGCCCTTAAAAGCCTTCGAAGTTATCTCCCATCTGACATCCATCTTTTCCTATCGGCCAAAATATTGCAGCGTGTTTTGAAATGATCATGGAATACTCTTGTAATTTGTAAATTACCACCTGATAAACGGTTAAGGAAAATAATTTCAGTAAGATAAATTGTACGCGAACAATCTAAAGGAAGCAACTGTTATTCTTTTGTGGCAGCTTTTCTATAATGCCTTTCTCTAACCAGATATGATTTATTTGTTGTTTCCGAATTTCGTTGATGAAAGCTTTCAGGGTTCGAATGTATTGAAATTATGCGTGTTACCTCAGCTTTTACAATTTACAGTAGTTTAAACTGATTTTTATATGTTATTACACTATGTGCATTTTCCCGTTTCGTCTACCTAGGAATTTTCGTTATTAATGACGTCATTTCCTTGAATTATTTGTAATTATTTAGTTTTCTTACGCTTTGAATACATACATTCTGACCTTACTAGCTTAATTTTGACTTTCTCTTTGCGCACACTGGTATATAACGAGTTCACAGCTTGTAAAACAACGGTTTCTGTACAGGAAAATCACAGCGAAATAAATTCTCGCACTAATTGTATATTTATTTTGATCGGTGTTTAATAGCCAGATGCTGTTTTTGTCAAAACTTATTTCGCAAAAACATCAAAAGATGCATTTTTTTCATTTTAGTTTATTTAAGTTTATTATTGTAAATACGGTAAAAAAAAATTATTGCGTTCTCAATAAAATGGGAAAGTCTGTCAAACGTGCAATAATGTAAGCTTTCCAGAGCACCCAAATTTAGCTTACATCTACGTCAAAGGCGAGCCTCATTGCCACCCGCGTAATAACGAAATAACAGATATACGAACAAACCCGTTACATCTGAGGCACTGCACTGAAAGGTTCGCAAATAATCTTGCGTAACCTGATATTTTGCGACAGTTTGTCGGGATACACTCATCTCATAAGAGAACATTAGCCCAATGATTCGACGTGTAACCACACATCCGTGCGATGCCAGGGAAGGTTAATCTTAACATTAAAACGAAGCAGCTAACTTTCTGCAGTTGCAATAGCCGCAGGAGTGTACGCTGGTGCCGAGTTAATGCGATGTCGGGTGGCAGAACTACGTATAGTCCATTCAGGGGTACTTCAAACTTTTCTCAAGCCCTGCTCAAGTTGTAATTTTAGGATAATCCTCCGCCTTATGTAAATAAAGCTTAACTAAGTCTATAAACTTACACCGAAAGGCAGCTCACTACATTCGTGTGCAGTCACTTTAATAATATTTTACGTAAGAACTATTTCTTACTAGGCCTTACCAAACACGCCTATGTTCTCCCTTTTTTTGTTTTCCGCATTGAATACAAAATAAACATTATATTTTATAGGTAAAAATTATAATCAAATTATAAATTTAACCAAAGCTAGGACACTTTTACGTTAACAGATTGATTTAACTATTATGGTACATTAGATATTTAGGTAAAAAAAAAACCCGAGCACGTTTTAAACGGTGCGACTTTTCGTAGGTTTTGACTCATAAAGTGTAAAGAAACATGGAATAGACTATACATACGGAGCAGGAAATATTTAGTGGACGCCGTGGAGATATCATTCACTCTTGACGTGCGTTTAAAGGTATAGGTAGACCTTTACGAAATCGACTCAGAAAACGTATCTTTCAAATTGAAGTTAGTAATTAAATCTGAGATATTCATATTAAAATAAATTAGTTAAAATTATTCATTAGAGGCTTAATAAAAAGGTAGATTGGTAGATAGGTGGTTAACGTTTAATGTCTCGTCGAAAGCGCGGTCATTAGAGACAAAAAATAGGTAAAAAAATAATATTTTTTTTAACGGCATAGTAAAATTTTCTTTCCTTTTTCGAAAAAAATGTATTAATATTCAGAAAATAAACAGTGATTTAATGTTACATGAATTTTATTATCACTGTCAAAAAAATTTATGGAAACATTCGTATTCCCATTTATCCTACGATAAATATCAAGGTCTCGATTTCATCACTTATCGTCCTGGCGTGTGATCGCTCTTAAACACCTACGGCCGGAGAATCTCATCACCCGCTTCGTACCTGCAAACACACTAATAATGAAATCTAACAACTCTATAGTTGATGCACCGTTAATAGATAAGTTGGGAAGTCATCGTTTGAAAAAAATTTCCCCATCCGCAATGTGCTGCATATATTGACAATGCATTTTCTGAAGTCGTGTTGAATATCTTTGGTGGCTCTTTAAAAGCACGATATTTTCATGGTTTGTGACTTAAATTTGTTTTCCTAGAACATTATTTTTATCGTTTGATCGTATAAAATAATTCCTTTATTACGTGAATGTTCCGTGCTGAGGTCTCATTAAACATTCTTCTTTTTATATTGCCATGAATTTAATTTACTTCTCTTTTATTTTATTTTATTTTATTCGTAAGCTGAATTATTTATGCCTTTCATTTATATCACCCCTGAGCTGTGGTGCCATGTTAGATACCCGCGGCAATAATGTGAAGTAATCTCGTATACTTCAACAGAAAGTGTTGCCAGAGTGTCCCCGAAAAATTTCGTAGGAATAAATTTTGCTATTAAGATTTCTATCTCAGTTTTAATGGATGTTTGGGGTCCACATAGGTGCAGTGGTCAGATCATTTGGTTCACACCACGGTGAACCAGTCTCGACTCCCGGTGGTTTCACACCCGATTTTAGTGTGTGGAAAAGCGTGACGGTCGTTTCGTAAGAGGTTGGTTTTTGCGCAATTTACCTGTGAATGTGAAATTGAGGTGAAAGGTAAAATAGCAGAAGTGCAATGTAGTTGGTCAGAATCCGTTAAGAGGCAACTGTGTGCTGTTGTGTTGAAACCGGTCCGGCCAAAGGTGCTACAACAAAGCATCATATTTGTTGCTTTCGACAAGCAGAAATATTATCAGCGTACACATCTGCGGAACTCGGTTACGAACACCTTTTTTAAAGTACCAACAGGGTGATATATTTTTTTTATGATGGGGGTTGCTGTCTGAAGTACTGTAAGTAGTTATATGCCTCAATTAATTCATATAATAACACAGAATACAGAACCGCATTGTCACATCTACAGTTAATTTTTTTTATAAAAAAAACCCATTCCTCTGTAGCAGTTTAATCTCAGAAAGATTTTTTGACCATAAGTTGTATGTATGTTTTTGACACATAATGTTTTCAGTAATCACCTCTAAATATTTTCGGTCTTATTGAGTAATCTGTATATGCATTCTATAGCCAAAGCCTATTCCGTTAAGGTGAATCGACAATTCAAAGTGTAGTTGAAACGATACTCATAGTAAAATAGCAATAATGAAGGACAAAGCTCTAAGTTCGCGATAATTCTTTGTTGGACTGTGAAGTACAGACTGTAAAATAATGTCCCATTTAATAGGAGGGATAAAACTTTATTTTTGCATGAAAAATGTAATCCCTTCCATTTGTATTTTTTTTCCCTGCGGATAAGTATTCTACTATACATTGTTAACAAAAAAAACCGCCTTGTGTTTTAATGTACACGCCACAGTTTTCGAGAAATAATGAATTTAAAATTTCAGAAAATTCAACACGATGTTTGCAGCAGAAAATTATTATTTAATTTCACGAAAACGGAGGCGGGCACGGTGAAAAAACACAAAGCAACCATTTTGTTTGTCATGTACAGTACGATAGGAAACTAATCCGTAGGAAAAAACGCACAAAATTTTTTATAGTTGCATTTTCAAATTCACAAATTGTGTTGTAATCTCTTTATGAAATGGAGTTAATATCTTCACCCAAGTTTTTTTTATTGTTTGCACTTCGTCTTTCAATAATGCATTATTCCGGAACTCAGAGATTTCTCTCTCATTCTAGCTGTGATATGAACGTCTCCTTCAGCTACAACTTAAAGGGTGGGAATATCGTTCTGGTGTACCCGTAGGCTTTATATTATATACAGGATGATTCTTGCATCATGGGAGAAGCATTGAGAAGTGGTAGAGCTCACTAAAACAAACAATCATTGTATAGGAATATATGGGCGGGAGTGACGCGATGAGGCACAAACACAAAAACATAACACATTAACGAAAACACAAAAATTTTCATTAGCAGCATACTTAACAAGTGATTCCGTACAGAAAATTTTAAAACAGTTGCTGGAAATGCATCCACCAACAGTCACGCATGCTTGGCGACCTCTACATATGGCGTGATTGGCTGACAATGGTGGCGTGCGTGAAATACCCGGCGTATTTGAATCGGTTCTTCAATCACTCCACCGACGCTATCAAGCTTGCATTACTGTCGGTGATAGTAATTTTGAGCAATTATTATAAACATTGCTGTAAAAAGGCATTTAGCGGCGACGTTGTAAATAAACAATGTGTTGCATTTCATGTGCTATTTTTGTGTTTGTGCCTCAACGCGTCACTCCCGCCCAAATATTCCAATACAATAATTGTTTGTTTAAGTGAGCTCTACCACCCCTCAATGTTTGTCCCATGATTTTAGAATCATCCTGTATACACGCATTTTCGAGGGGTAATCACGTGCCGAAGTTCAACGTTAGAGTTCATTCCTTAAATTTATACATCACAAATGTACACATTCTCTTTCGCCCCGGGTTCTCGTGAGATTGACAGTGAGATCAAGTTTGGTGGCGTCCTATATATTCTGCAATCTCACCGAAGCCTCTCGCGAGCGAGGGGCGTCCAGATTACCTGCTAATGCCTGCGCCGTCTCCCCATTTGACGAATGGGGGCAGGCGACAGTGTCGAGGATGGATAGATGTTGACTTCCCGTGTCGGTATGTTTGCTGCGGGCCGTCTGCTGGTGTCTTCAAACATTACACGCGGAGACAGTCTTGCAGACCGGAAGACATCGTCGACGTCGAAGACTACGCTTCTCGTGCCGTTATTTTGCACCGCCGAGGTTCTGAAACGAGACACGCAACTTTTAATACCTAATTTTCTCTGTGCGCTGGGCGCCGAATTTTGGCGTTGCCAAGCGGAAATGCACACTACATTCATGGAACTATAAGAAGACACCATTCCATTCTGCAATACAACAACAAAGATAAATGTATTCTGAACTTACTATTCATAATGAAATGTTTTGACGGGGGAAGAGTACCTCGCGTCTTTAATTCAGCAACTCTTTTTTTCGATTTCAGAATGTGAATCGAGATATTTGGTGCGGAACAACATTCAAAATGACTATCAGAAATTTCCTCTACTACCCTCGTTGTCATGATTATTTTCTAACCAGTAACTGTCGGGAAGAATGCATGTTTATTTCGTGTGGGATAACACAGACGTAAAAAGAGCCACGTAGACACACAGAATTGAATTCCAGATATCATATGAAGAATGCGGTGAAATCTATTGATCCCCAACATACAAAACCATTGGTATCTACATTTATGATTCTGCAAAATAATTTCGAAATCATAGATGATGATTATTAAAAACAACTAAAACTAATTTTTATGCTTAACCTGAAATTTCACTCTCAGTAATCATCCATTTGAGGCAGTGATTGAGAAACTAGTGTGCCTTTGTGTCTGTGTATACATACACACTTGTAAAGTTCTCAAAATTTCATTTCAAGTCGTAGAGCTCGCAAAAAAAAAAACTAAACATTTTTTCAGTACATAAAAAATTTCTAAATCTCTGGACGTTTATTGGCGCCGTAGTGAGACAGGCCGATTAAAAATTAATTTTAAAGTAGACTTCGGCTACGTAAATGTTCATGTATTGCATGTCATTTCAAACGAAACCTTTAATACGCAAATTTTGAAAACATAATGAATTTAGTTTTTTATGTTTTTAGCTTGTAGTTCAGACTTATTTTTATAAATGTAGGAATTTGGTAAAATGCAATGTTATACAACATTTTATGAGATATCTGACGTTAAGTTGCATTCGCTGTTATCCCTTCACCGCACAATCAGTTGAAGATACTTTTACAGTTATCCTTACAAAATTTTTAAGGTAATAAACTTATTTTGTAATACTTGAAAACAACGTTCTTAAGTTCACATCGTAAAAACCCGACAAAACAATTGTGCAATTAATGCAAAACTTAATAATAACAAATATAACTGTAAAGAAAATAACTGTTAGTGTGTTTTCTCTTAAAGTAACAAAATCACTCTGTATTATTTAACTTCTCTCGTTCTAATTAATCACATAACCTCCATTACGCAACAAAAACCCGATGAAATATTTAAAGTTATCGTGATGATATAACTGGTAAATCTGAGATATCTCACTGTCCTTCTCTTCCGCCTGACGTATAAAGATTCTTCATTCCGTGCCGCACATTTATACAGCTTTTCTCATCAGACGGAATTAAACGATGCTTTGCGTAACGACCCTTTAGAGATTGGGCAACAGTGCCAAAAAAAAGTAATTAACCCCTGTCAACGGCAAGAAAGCTCACAATAAAATAAATGGATGATCAGAGCCTATTTAAGATACTGGAAAACTTGAACAGATACTAAACGACCTTTTTTCAGGCATTATACTTCGAAAGGGGTGGTTTTCATAATAAAAATAATGTTGCATATTTTTTGCGAAAGGTTATTAATTTAAAAAGTATAAAATGTCATTAATCAGCTTCGCAGCGCCCATTAGAGTGTAGGCAGAATCCGAATTGCACAAATTCGTACAATACTCAATTGCCCTTTTTTCACACGTAGGTTTGGTAAACCAAAAATCAAATTTTTTAATATTATTGTTTAACATTTTTGTAATTTTTAAGCAATTTGATTTCGTGTGTTAACGTATGTATTTTTCAAGATACCTACCATAGAATTTAGGTGCCATGTGGACTTGTGCGTAAATGATCCATTTAGTAGAATGATAAAATCATGTATAACTTTAAAATCAAACTGGATAGAAATTAATGTTTTGTCACATGGATAGTAAAATGATTGAAGGCTCAACAGGCAGATTCAACACGGCGTGTCGCGGTTTGTACCCTCTGGCAAAAACATAGATGAAGCAACTGGAACCAGTATCCAAATATAAGTAAACTCGTCATCCAAAAAAATTCTCACACAGACGAATAAGTAATCATTGTCAGTATTTTGTGAGTGTGGAAGGTGATAGTCACCAAAAAAATTTATATTAAAGCGAGGATTTTGTATTGTCGCTGCATATTATATAAAACACAACAGGGGTCCAGCACTTGCTATGGAAATGAGACAAGTAAGGAGATATTTTTTCACCAAAGCTATCACACAGTCTGAACATAGTGCAATAATAGTAACGAAAGAAGTTAGGTGCTAATTAGAGATGGCTGTACAGTGCACAAAACTGACCTGAACAAGGAATATCTGATACCATATATACTATATTTCAAATTATATTTGTTTGTTGCCCTTTTAATTAATATAAATGATTGCAAATTTAATTTATTACACTTCTATATAAAAATTTGTTTCTATTAAACGTAAATGGCCCACCAGAATACGTATTTATTGCAACAATATATTCATTACATTGCGATGCTCAGAAACCCATATTTCCTTTTACTGAAAATATATTACTTTCGGATCCATTTAGCGGCTGTTTAAAGTGACTTTTCATGATCATTGGGTGTTTATAATGATGGAGTATGTAGTGTTAAATAAGGTTTTTATAACAAGTTAGTTTGTTTAATATGCAAAATTGCAATATATTAAATGAATACACTGAGAGCATGTTATTCTTTAGAATTCTATAAATGTATGGCTAAGAGATGGAACAGCGGTTAGAATAAAGACAGAAAAAAATAGAGTAACTGTGAGAAAACTGAAAATACAACTTCTGCCATGTTTCCCAAGTGAGAATCCCAATAATGAAACAACTGTCTTCCACCAAACCGGCTGCCTCAGAATTGAGAGCGGTGTCCAAAAACTGAGTTAAGCGAGTTTACCCAAAGATTAAACAGTCTGAAATTTCTGCTGTTTTCTTTCTTAATCGCAACTGTCATAACCTGTCCGCGAAAGGAGAATAGGGCATTATGAATGAGATAAATTAAGTATTCTATAAATATTTTTACTTATATTCGTCGCTTTAAGACGGCCGGCTTATAAAAAACTTTTGTCTTCTGGCCTAATGGCGTTTAAGAGCGAAATTATTTTGTCATATTTTAGCATATTTGATCATTGTATTGTGGAGTTTAATAAGAGCCCAAAAATGTATTACAATTGAAAATACAGGTTTTCCAAAAATATTTAAAAAAATTGTAGATATTTTAATTTAATATATTTATTCATAAAGATTTTAACATACAAAACATATAACACGTTACACACAACCCGAAATAATTCTTAATAATATAGGAACACCAAGAAGAATATTTCTTGGAAATTTGTTATGTTGTTCGCCCGTATTGTGTTAACTTTCAAAATAATATTGTAATTCAAAATAGCCAGAACTAAAACCCTTACTGAAGTTGTACTAAGTATTGGATTTCAGAAAACTTGCAACATGCCACTCTTCTGAATTCAATAAATAATATGCGTGGTCTCGAACGTTATGTTTAATTATCTATTTGGAGTTTTTATTCATTAAGATTTTAAATGAACATTTATATAGTTATATTATAAAAACATTATGACTGTTGCTTATTTTATAATGGTATCTTTATAAAGCTATCATCAATATCGTGAGACGAAAACGTTAAACATACCCACAATTTAGAAAAAGTTATCTCTTGGATAGATTGACTCTTGGACAGCCTTGAAAGCAGCAAGCATATATTGTGCAGGATTAAAAATCGGGGCTTCAGCAGCTCGAGTTTGAACGAACAACGCCAACTTGGTATGCACACACACTTCAATATTTACTTTTTTATTCTATTAATCTTGAATACTTTAAGTGCAGCCAAAGTGATAATACTTATACTGAAATCAACTGAGTCTCGTGCAGTTCTTGGTAATATTACGGCGTCCGCGTACTTTGACGACAATGGCGAGAAAATACGCATATAATGTCTCCAGCAGTTTTAATGAATTTCACTACAACTTTATGCTACGTCGGCAACATTCAAAATACTCATATGAACACTATTGACTGTATTTACAACTATTGGAATAATAATTCTGAATTTTCAGTTAATGATCGGTAGTCTGCTGGCGAAACAGTGGAAGGCAGTTGGGGTTTTACTGTCAGGCCAACGCAGATCACTAGGAATTAGTGCGTATCAGTATTCAGTCCGTGAATACTTACAACTAAAATTATTACTAGAATTTTGCTGATTCAAAGAGAGGCAGTTTGAACAGATATGCAGTCAGATTCGCTGTCTTGGAGTAGTTTTAACTGTTTCAATTTTCGAGTGCAGAAATAGCTATATAAATAAACACTGTCAACTTGGCGTTATCTAGTATGATAGACACCCAGTGAGAAACATTATATTGTCGACCAATAAGACTGTTAAACTGGAAACACAGAGGCTAATTATTGAATAACTGAAGTTCTTACAGTGGCTCATAAAGGTAACTCGCTTCAAGAACGTCTCAAATTTCTAAAAATCTGTACAATTAGCTATAACTGAAACCATAGGCAAGACTTATTAACAGATAAGCTGTCGTGATATCACATACTAAGGAAATTCCTATACTATTTTATGAAATAATTCATAATAATTTTATAATGACCATAAAAAACTCTCGCAAGGGAACTATAATAAAATAAGTACAGGGGAATCAGATAGCGAGGAATCATTATAAACGACACGAAGGGTCTGACAGAGCTGTCCATTTTCGCCTTGATTATTTAATTCATAGGTTTAAATGGTCCATCGAAAGTGGATGTATTCACTGACAACTTGTTTTCATGCATATGACGTTTCCATCAGTAAAATTTATTTTGCAGACAATCAAGTTGTAACTGCCGACTCAGAAAAAATCTTCAGACACCTGTCCATCAACTTTTCACTCTACAATTTATTGATAGCATAATTTCAACCAAAAATTTAAACAAACATGTTTCAAGGCAGGTGATCATAATAAAAAAAAAGCAATGTATGACACATAAGAATAATAAATCACGTCCTTTAATTGATTGAGATGTATTCTCTCCTACTCCCAACACAATGGAACTTTAAATAAAACTAATTAAATTTCAGCACTTTGTTAGAACTACAGTAATGCGTTCGAAGAAGAAAATGTGGTCTGATAAAATATTAAAATATTATGAAACCTTAGCATTCTGAACCGTAACGTAAGGTTGTAGTTGTGGGTCAATTCATAAAGAAAAGTACGACGAACTGAGGCGGCAGAAATGAAATTACATTGGTATTTAGCAAGCTGTAGACTTCTTCCTATCTTTGACCATTAAAGGAAAGAAAAATTTGTTCGAAGGTGCATATTGACAACATTACTAAGACCCCAGCGAATTACAAAATGGCTTAGTATAAAAATTAATTTCGAATTAATCGATCTGGATGTTCATTAATAATTTATCAATAAATACTGGAAAAAAAAAAGACCAAGGAGTGTAAGACACCTGGAAAAATGGAGGGACTTAATAAAAATGGAGATGGGGCAGGATCAAATTACTTAACATGTGAAGATTATAACGATGGTCAAAGGGAAATGCTTGAACAGTTATTTGGAACGGATGTGGAAAAAAAAAACTTTGTAAAAAATATACACTCCAGTGCAATCCGCCGGAACTGAAACATTTATCATTTGAATGTGAGTAATTTTCATTATGAAATAATCAAGCGGTCTTTAAACTATGGAGGCATTATTTCCTATATTGGTTTGGGTAAATTGATCACTATAAATATATTTTAACAGACACAATGACTGGTGGTTTCCCATTATTATAGGAAGCTATTCATGACAGAAGTCGCCGTATATCTGAAAAGGGTGTGGGACTTAATCAGTTCCACATCCGTCAACTAAATTTCACTTGGTTTTTGGAAAGCAATGTAGAAAAAATAAGAAAGGGAAAGCCTGGATAACGGTTTATGCCAACCTTGTGAGCGAAAATTTATTCACATTGGTGCATTCTTGGCACATCTGTCACTGCAATAACATATCACCATTGCAAAATGTTTCCTCAAAAATAAGTATAAACAATTATGTTAATTTTTTTAGTTTCATTTTTGGTTTAGTTTTCTAGTATTTCTCCAGTGGCTTTCATACAAGTTAAATAACATTATCCTCGATATTATTTATGTAAGTTTCATAAGATGATAAATTCGTATTGAAATTGCTGGTTTTAAATGTTTCGACATTTAATTCATTTAGTTTCCGCTCGTTTCGTTCACATACGAATAATAATTAGCAGGTTAGTTTCACATGCACATTGCTAAGAGTTTTCCATTTTTAGTTTATTGGCGCATTAGCGAAGTGACTGGAACATGGCTTTCCATATATCAGTATAAAAAAATACATAATGTTATAACCTAACCAAAACGAGAAAATAAAGCCTACTCAATTGCGTAAAGCCTATAAATTCCTTCACAATAATGTTATGTGAAATGCTTTGATTAAAATATAACACATTCAAGGTGGCTGGGTGAACACATATGTTATATTTATACAGAATATTTACCATTTATCTGAACACGATAATTTTCAGCTGGGCAAATGTTTTCTGTTCATTTTATTTATTTTGAATACCAGATCATCAAAACAGCACACTTCCTAATGGTGGCGGGAGACGCAAATAAAAAAATTCTTTAGTGTAATAACATCAAACACTTTTGAATTGTTATTTAAAAGAAGGTTGTGGGCATTACATAGGCCTCCAGTAAAACTATAAAACAAAGTATTTCACAATTATTTTTTCTCAATAAATCGTTACTATAAGTAAGCATACGACATTAAACAACTTTTGTGAAGTCCTGCATAAGTTCTACTTCCGGTATACTGTTCCGCATCGCGCAAACAAAGCTTAGCAAATTACACCACACAGCCAACGCACCTCATTCGTAAACACTCGGTGTAATACACTGAAGAGCCAAAAAAAACTGGTTCACCTGCCTAATATCGTGTAGGGCTCCTGCGAGAACGCAGAAGTGCCGCAAGACGACGTGGCATGAACTCTACTAATGTCTGAAGGTGTACAATAGGCATTTAAATCTGCGCCAGTTTGAGAAAGGGTTGCACGTCTGTCACATTTAATAATTCTCGTCAGTCGTCGTTTGTCCCGTTCGTTCAGGATCTTTTTCCGGCCGCAGCGATGTCGAAGATTTGATATTTTACCGGATTACCGATATTCACGGTACACTCGTGAAATGGTCGTAAGCGAAAATCCAAATTGTATTGCTGCCTCGGATATGCTATGTCCCAATTATCGTGCGCCAACTATAACACCACGTTCAAAGTCACTTAAATCTTGATAACCTGCCATTGTAGCAGCAGTAACCGATCTAGCTGCCGACCGCATCGCGTTACTCTGATTGGTTCCATGCCTCTGTTATTTGCATACGCACGCATATACCAGTTTTTTTGTCTCTTCAGTGTAATATTTTGCGTTAGAACTGTTTCCTACTACGCATTACGGGTAGTTAAGCGACACGTGGGCACACACGTGCGAGCTCGCAGGCAGGCACACCCACACGCACGCACTAAAAATCTCGCGATCTCCTACGCAACGCACACGCACCTACATACTCATGCAAACACGTGCGCGCACACTCGCACAGCTACGCACACAATTGGCCTAACTAACTTTTTTTTACAAACTGTAAATGAGTAGACCCACAGTGGAAAACCATTTCCAATACTATAAGTCGGCTTGAAGCAAACGCATAAGAAATTCTGCTTTTCAAGCTATAAAATAGATTTTAAGTTTTGCATCATATTTTTTAAGTCTATGGCTAAACGAGACCTTTTGGCTGTATTGTTTGTATCTTTAAGCGTTTTGGTATTTCAGTTTTGAAACCAAACGATGAAATAGTAGAATATTAAAAGGTAATTGGGAATTTATGTTGCAACTCAAAGAAATATTTAGCTGCTTAATACTATTTTCCACGCGTTCTGCCTAGTTTTATTATGCTGGTGAGAAGTAAATAAATGTTCCATAAACCTAAAAAATTTTAACAAATATATTTAGTTCATGAATTATTTAGAAAACAAACCATCAATATATGTTTAATTTCTTCAGAAACACCGCACGTAACGATGTGTAACATCCATTTTAGAAGTTTCAAGTTGCGTATTTTAATTCCAATATAGCGTGTTTGTGTGTGTGAAAGACTCTTTAGCTTATGTTTGGACATCTGCTGTGAGTTACCGAGTTTTGCCATATTAAAAGTGTGCACATATATTGAGATTGTATACTGTTAGAGAGACCAATAAAACTTTACGTTCATCTTAAGAAAAAATCATATTTATATTCAACATACCAAATACACTTAGTGGAGACGTAAAAATGGTGACAAACATAGAAACTGAAATAATTGTTCCCAATAAATGCAGTAATAGTTAAACACACAAGAAAACAATTATAAATTGCAAATTACACAAGCAAGACAGTTTCACTAAAATTAATAATGATTGGTTTAATTATGAATGATGAAGGGAATCATTGAATGTAATAGGACACATCTTGCAATCATATTTTAGAATGTGAAAATTCCTGAGACAAAATTAATATTCATCTTTTCGTTTAATATTTAGGTTCAAATTATTTAAAATCTTACGTTCAATACCAACTTCCCCTCGATACATAAGAAAAAATCGTTTCATTGATGAAACATCTTCTTTCAGGGTGAGTTGCAGATAACTATGTTGATTTGAAAAATTACGTAACATTTAATAAAGTAATCCTGGCTAGCATTGAGTAAATCATAAGTTCTATCACCACGACCACTGGTTAGTGTTCAGGAAAAAGAAGTTGTTTAAAAAATTTCGGAAAACCAATTTCAAATTTCTCAGTTCAATTTCGAATCAAATAATTGTAACCAAAATAAGTGGAGTGTTCCTTACTTTGGTATTCGCCCTGGCATCGGCGGTGTCTTTGAAGATTTTTAACTCTGAAAATTTAAATCACGCGCATTCAGACTTCTTCTCAGCTTGCACGCGCACAACTACATACGTGCATGTCTCTCCTAACGTGCCTGTGATTAATATGGAGCAGAATATTAATAAGTGTAATCTGAAATAAGCCATACCCTAGCAACCGCATCTGCATTTGATGAAAGCCAGAAGGATAGTTCTTAAATTTACTACAAAGCTTCCGAAATCGTACATAATAGCCGTAAATCGCAGAATAAATTAAAATGACAGTTACAAGAAAAAACACAAAATTTGCAATAAAACCTCTAAGGCCTATCTCAACTGATAAGTAAAATAAACAGAAATAGCTTTGCTTTAAAATATCTGCATGGAGAAGTACAACTATAATCTCAAATCTATGAAGTTTTAGTATGCATAAAATTGATTATCAGAAATGTAAACAAACAAACGTATATAAATACTGCTTAAACACCTGATGTTTACAAACCAAATTCCAGTAAAATAAAAATAAAAATAAAATTATATTGAGATATGAACCAAAATATTAAGGTTACTATGTAAACAAAATAATAACCTTATGTTGATAAACATCCTGTAGTACCACTACACCATCAAAAGAAACAGCTTTCTTTAATAATTATAGTTATGTAGGACCTTTTACAGCAGGTGTTTTTCCTCTCTGCAATAATACACTTTGTGGCGAACAAAAATGTTTGGTTGGTATACAACCTGCCTAATTATGTTGTGGTGTAAACAAACAAAAGTTTTTGTAACAACTACAAAATTAATTTTTGGTGACTACAAAAGTTAAGTTTATTGTTAAAAATAATGTTTTATTGATTCCTGGGAAAAATTAATTAAAGCTTGAAGGAGTCTCATTAATAAAGTAAGTAGTTTTTTAATGAAATCCAAGAAATCATTCATTTTCATATAAATAAAGTATAAGAACTTCATCGTTAATCACACGTCCAAATTCACTGCGGTTTAGTTTCTACGCATTCGAGGGAAGAAATATCGCGTGCATTTTCCGTGGATAAATCAGAACCATTTTTCCACGGCGCATATTTTACGACCAATATGTCAATGCTGTCAAATAAAATTTCTTCTTAATTTATCCCGGAAATTTACGGCTCACTTTATCACAACGTCACGCTCCGGTAGGAGAGGGAAATAGTCTGAAAATTCCGCGACCCACCGCCAGGAAATCCGAACAAAGATCTCCGCAGCAGCGACGTTAATAACTGCGCAGAGAGGTAATCCGTTATCGGCTGGCTCCGCGGCACGTTATCTAACGAGATGCTAACCTAAATGTGACTTGTTTATTGCCTGGGGGGTTTTCGCGCGGGCGGTACGAACAAGTTTGTCGAGGGCTGTACACGGCGATATTGTAGCGAACGCACGTTGGAAACTGCACCTACGAATAAAAAACCGCCACGTCAACGAAACTGAACAGGACTGGATTCAAAACAGATTTATATAAAATGTATCGATTAATGACCATATGCAAAAAAAAAAAAATGAATGAACCGCGTGTATACAACGAAGGTTGCCACACAGTATCCTGATAGCCTGACATGTGTCTCGTTTGTATTTAATGCGGCATGCTTGCGCGGATATACCACTAGGGGGCATATATGTCCCTCCATCATTTAAAGCTGCAATACACCCTATAATGCCTTGGTAGCAGTGTGAGCCACTGAGCCAAGTTCAGATAACAAGCAGTATGCCCCGACGGAGCATTCGACAAGCCTTCGCCCAGCTGGATGAGTTTGAGAGAGGGGACATCGCAAGCCTCCGGGAGGCAGGTTGGACGTTTATTGTACGACTCACCACTTGAACCATTCTGCCTGCTTTGCGAGAGTCGGTGTTGGACGCAGTGGTAACAGGACGGTACACACACCCCCGTCGAGAAGGCTCGGGTCGACCCCCGCCGGACCACCAGCAGAGAGAATCGTTTCGTCGTTCGGCAGGCTGTAAGCACTCGACAGGCGTCGCTGCGCACCATCCAGGGACACGTCATGGCAGCTAGGGACACGCGTGTGTGCACCAGTACCGTATCCAGGTGACCAGCAGAGTGGGATCTGTCGTTGCACCGTTCCTTACGACGTCTACCAGTGCGACCTGAGCATCGCCAAGCACATGCGACATTCTGACGGGAACGGGCAGCGTAGCAGCTTTCAGATTGGCTACGAGTGGTGTTGAGCGACGGATAACGGTGCCGTCTGGAAAGGAGTCTGGAGACGCCCTGGTCCTCGCCGCGATGCACGATTCATTGTAGTGTGGCACACCGCTCCAACGAGATGTGTCGTGACGTGGGGTGCCGTTTCCTAGGATTCCCGCACTCCACTGTTGGTGACTGTATGAACCTGTGGTTTTAATATATGTATGTCGATTATTTTACAACATGTATTACTTTTATGACATAAAGAATATTCAGTAAAAAAAAAAAGCATGAAAACGTTGCAGTGAAAAAAAATATGAACAACATTTTCTATTGTGAAAGTTTTCTTAGTCACTGGAGTATGAGTATTCCAGATCTGTAGCATATATTAGAATCTACATTGCATTAATAACATCAAATAAAATAATAAATAGGAATTTAATGTTTTTTTCTGAAAATTCTATTTTAGTTATCTTAAGCCCAAATTGCGTTTGTTATTTGAACTTCACCTCCATGTTATAAATATAATTTTGTTAAAAATCATATAGAGTGTGTATGAGCACTCAGTAGCTCTGTGGAATAAAGCTAAGAGTTGTTATCTTGTAATGGGTTCTAGCACAATCATTCTGGCAATCATTCTCTTTTTTTTATTTAAACGTTTCATCCAGGTTATTAAAAATAATTTTCATTTGTTATCACCTCCATGCCATGGTTTTACGAGGTTAGTATTATAGTTTCTATAGTAAAAGTTAACCATTGCAGTGATGTTTCAAAACATGACATTAAATGAAAGAAATTGTTACATGAGTAAAAACAATTTAAGTTACATTCCGTAAAATGAAAACCTTACATTTATCACTTACATGTCTATCACCTTCATGCACCTAATCTAACATGGATGTGAGATACATTCAAAGAGGTTATAACATTAAAAAAAAATTCTTATTTTTCTTTATCTGTTTAGTTCAATGCACTTAGGCATAGTCCCCTCCCCCACCCCCCGCAAATTTTTGTTCACTGTGTAACTTTTTTCGGATTTGCTTGTTTAAAAAATATTATGTTTCTGTAAGTAGTGATGGATATTAGATTTCAACGTCATGTTATTCAAGGTTTGCAATGTTTCAGTTTCTGGTTAAAAAATGTAATCTTAAAGGGAAAAAAATGTTTGTTCGTTTTTAGATAAGTGTTTAATAGTTCATTATGATTTATGTCAATACCGAATCTGAGTTAAAAGTACATTTTTCGTACACATTGTGCAAATATGAATAGTTTTACCTCACTAAAACAACAACACAAAGTAATGCAATGGTCCAAATGCTGAACATGTGAGTTTCTATTACTTAATGTATCACAACAATATTTAAAAAATCAAATCTTAATTGTATTTTAAGAAAAAACATTGCACAAATGAAAATCGTTAACTGTAATATGTTTTAGCAGAAGTTAGAAAAAATATCAAAGGAGCCGAAAGAGACAGAAAAAACAAGATAAAAATAATAATCCAGTATTTTTAAATTAGTATAGTAGCATTGGCATACTGGAAATGGCGGGCCCAAGTAGAAGGAATGCAAGCAGAAAAAAGCGTATTAAGGAACAGGTCACTCGTTTACCACAAAATAAAACCACTAGAAGAAAAAACTTAAAATAATTCTGAAATTGCGGCCAGATACAAGGCAAAGTACTTCAAATTACACAAAGAAAAGACAAATACAGAGAAGAATAACGATACAATGTACACAAACGGACGTTAAATTGTATACTCAATACCGAAAAATTATTTATACTGAACACTTATGCCATTACGTGTCTTAAAGTAAAAATTACTTTCCAGTAAACTTATTTATAATGACAATTTACTGTAATTGAAGTTCACGAACAAGGGTTAGATAATGAAGCAATTAACTGCACAGACAGTATACAATTGCTATGAAAAAAAAAAGCTAACTTCGTCAGACTTTGCAAGACTACGTCGATTTACTGGGGGTATTAACTGTTGACAATGCTAACTAAGGAGATTAAATTGGTTTTCCTGTAAAAGATGATGTAGCTATTGTACATTTTTAAAATTTCCTATGGTTTACTAGCCGAGCAAAAACTTGGCAGGAAGATACATACATATTTTTTTAATTGCCAGTATAACATTATATATTTTTGGTGAGGTGCATAATGAATTATAGAAACAGTCTATGTGCACCGTATTGTTATCTCATCTTTTAGGTGGTTTCTGTACAGACTACAACAGCAGTTAGTCATGGAAGTTGTCATATTTTGAACAGTTTTGTTTACTACAACTAAGTATTAGCAACATGCTTATTAATTGAAAATTAAGTTACTTAATTTCTTTTTATAATTTTAGAAATACAGTATCTGTTGCATTCCCGATACAGAATACTATTATTCATGTTTATATTGCCACCTACAGTGTAACAGTTGCCACATATGTGCAGTGTATTTTCACCTCTGTGTTTCTACAAAAGGATTATATGTTTCTATTTCAGTCTATAGTATTTATATAACAAGGAACTCCATTTTAATATAACTATTGTTTAACTTCCGATACAGAATATTATTACTCATGTTTATATTGTCACCTACGGTGTAACTGTTGCCACATATGTGTAGTGTATTTTCACCTCTGCGTTTCCACAAAAGGATTGTATTTTTCGATTTGAGTCTATTGTATTTATATAACAAGGAACTCCATTTTAATATATAACTTTTGTTTATTTCTGTTTCAGGTGCCCTCACACCCATGCGGCATAATGGAACGAGAGAAGATGTAACGCGGTCTATATAGGATATTCGAAACGTGTCTCTACTATGTGTGAAATGTTAAAGCATCTAAGACTTTCGTACATTTATTAATTAGTTTTTTTTTTATCGTGCGCGGGTTAAATGCGAAGACTGGCAAGTTGATGTAGAGTGGGAAGTTGTAAGAGAGAGAGAGAGAGAGAGCAGG
>NQII01011431.1:4531-29828 GCA_002778355.1 Clitarchus hookeri
TACGGACTTTTAACAAATTATTAAAATTTATTGAAAAAATATACTTAAAACTTAAAACAACCAATTTATATAGTGCTTCAGTGCTAAAAGCAAGACAAAACCTTTTTCCATATACCATTTTTTTATAACCAATTGAACATGTAACTCCTAGGGTGATTTTTCAAAGGTTCTTTCAAAAGGTATCGAAGATACCGTGAATGGATTATAGTCTGTATTTGAGAGAAACTGTGCTTTTTGTCATGTTTTTATATTGTGTCATGTGTTGCAGTGTAAATTGCAATTGTTGGGCAATAAAACCCATGCTAATTGAAACAGTGCTCGAGAGACGTTGGTCCTACCAGATTTTTGCCCACGTAATAAGAGGACATACAGTGTAATTCCAACCGTAATGCAGCATTGGGTGGGCCTACGGTGGTGCACCAGTCTGGCGCCAGCGACCACGAGTGTCGGCGGAGGCAGGTTAGAAGAACACCCTGATTTATGCTGTCATAAGTGTTAGCCCTGCGGCTAGCTGGCGCCCATAAACTCGCTGCCACTTAGACAGCATTTCTTAGTGACGATGAGCACCACCCCGGCAGGATCATAAACCCCCAACGACGACAATTATGTAGAAGAGTGCGTATTCTGCACATTTATTACTNCACCACCCCGGCAGGATCATAAACCCCCAACGACGACAATTATGTAGAAGAGTGCGTATTCTGCACATTTATTACTAGGTAATGAAGAAAATGTACTTAAATACAAGTAAAATTCTTTTGTGCAGTTACTTCTGCCCTAGTTGTCTTANTAGGTAATGAAGAAAATGTACTTAAATACAAGTAAAATTCTTTTGTGCAGTTACTTCTGCCCTAGTTGTCTTAGAGGGATTGTAAAAGATTTCTTGTTATGCTCATTGAGAAGCTGGAATAAATCAGAGTTTAGAGTATGTTATTTGTTCATTTTAATATTTTTTGTTTCCATAGTTTCAGAGCTAATAAACTACATTATTTTATATGTGAATGTGGTCATGAAAATCAGGGTGGGGACAAATGCTTGTGTTGTCTCTCCTTTCTATTCTAGGGGTGGATCAGTGTCCCCTTCTCTGTCACCACTGGCAGAGAGTAGTCTAATCTGTGATGCATGAAGTGTGGATGGAGACTGTGTCATTTCATGCTACAATTCAATGGCATAATAGACNGTAGTCTAATCTGTGATGCATGAAGTGTGGATGGAGACTGTGTCATTTCATGCTACAATTCAATGGCATAATAGACACCATAAATGTATATATATTACTTTCTCATGTATTATTGTACGTTTGCTCATTCATTGTGCCTGCAGGATGCTTAGTCAATAGTAAATGTTCAGCACTCCGGTGGCTTAATTCTCTGTGGCCTGTTTGAACAGCAGAACGAGTTGTAATAGCGGCGGCAGCAGCCAGAAGGGTCCTCGTCTCAAGTAGCCTCTGTATAGGACTGTGAAGTAAAGCATGGATCTATGTTTTTAATGTAAAATGGAATGGGCTCTGCAACTCAAGCATGGATTTCTCAAACCTGTGTACCTTTGCAGTCCTACCAAAAGTTCCAGTATTATTCATGACTGTCTCGGCCATCAGACACGTTGTGTGACTTGTGAGTGTGGCT
Source organism: Clitarchus hookeri (assembly GCA_002778355.1). Taxonomy (NCBI): domain Eukaryota; kingdom Metazoa; phylum Arthropoda; class Insecta; order Phasmatodea; family Phasmatidae; genus Clitarchus; species Clitarchus hookeri. The sequence continues at coordinate 6,157 of NQII01011431.1, forward strand.
GGAAGAGTGTCAACAATATAGTGGCATGATGGTGGATGTATGGTGTGTGTGCAGGGATGAGGAGGAACACTACATGCATTATTTGTTGTCACTTGGAGAACCTTTCATAGAGGAAGAACAACCAAAGCAGTTCAGAGCCAATCCAGTGCCGCTAACGAGCAGAGTTCCCCTGTATGACCAGATAGTGGCCAAACAAGAGAATAGGTATATGTTTGCTTGTCTACAAAATTTAGCTTCCCTTTCATTATGTGATTGTTAATGCTTGTCAGTTTTATTTATTTTCAGTATGTTAATTTTTTTTTTAGATAGTGTAAAGGAGTTTCTTAGCAGGATGTTGATCTTGTTCACCAAGGCTTTGCCAGTTGCATGCAGTTTTATATAAAGTTAAGCAACCAGCACTGGTCACAGTATCTACGTGATGGGAGCTTAGGTTACAGATGCAAAAATTGTGCATTTCTTTACTTGAGACTGTTTTGACAAAGCAGTACATCATTTATTCTGACTATAGTTTTGAGTTATCTTAGGTGTATAGTTTATTCGTTGTTTCTTCACACTTTTTGACTGAAATCTCTTTGAAAAATCACCCCATTTACGACATGTTTGGTTGTGTACTAAATATGTTGTGTATCACAAGCGTTTCACACTTCTGTTAACATAAAAGTATCTTATTTTCTATTAAATAGAACTTTTAATTATGTTTTATTTATAAATGAGAACATATTATTTGTAATAAATAAGAATGAAAACAGGGAGAAAATAGGTGTGTTGGTAATGCCTAGTAAGAAATTGTTCCCATGCAAAATATCACGAAATTGAATGCATATGAATGTGGTGCGATGTCCCTTTAGTGTAATTTTCCTGACTAAGTTAAGCTTTGTTTGCTTGAGGCAAAGGAATATCCTGGAAGTAGAACNTGTCCCTTTAGTGTAATTTTCCTGACTAAGTTAAGCTTTGTTTGCTTGAGGCAAAGGAATATCCTGGAAGTAGAACTTAAGCAGGGCTTCAGAAAAGTTGGAAGTAACCGTGAATGGATTATACATTGTTTGTGTGCACTAAACCTGGCATGCACATGCATAGCAGTTCCATCCATAGAGTACTATTGATTAAAATGATAAAATGTTGCTGAGTAAAAAAATCTACAGTACCTAACTTAGAAAAAATTCTTAGCGTAGCACGAAAAACAAAGATCATAAGGTTCACCAGGAAGAGCAGGAGGTATGAAGGCACTTATAAATGGCAAGGGCAGGAGATACAAAAAACTTCAGAGTATAAGTACCTAGGGGTTGTGATTCAAAGTGACCTAAGGCGGAAAAAGCAAGTGCAGAGAGTGGTATCAAAGGGAAGAAGGGCTTTGGGAATGCTGGAAAGGTTCTTGAAGGGGGTTAATATTGAGGTGAAGGAGAAGACTTATCATTCTTTTATTAGGCTGATGACTGAATACATAGCCGCAGTTTGGGACCTACATGTGGAAGAGGAGGTATGGGAAATAGAGAAGGTGCAAAGAAGAGCAGCGAGGTGAGTTAAGGGTAAATGGGGAAGGCAGAGACAAGCAGATGAAGATGAAGGGAATTTGAGGCTATCCTTAATAATGAAGTAGGGGTGATGCTTCCTAGGGACAAGTGTAGAGTGGAGAGGCTGGTCAGGATGTAGCATAAACTTCATATTAATTTCTGTTTCTGCAAAATTATTTAAAAGAACTCTTGAGACTGTAAGTTTGTTTGTGTTATAGAAATAAAATAATAAAGAAAAAGAAAGGCCTAACCAGAATACATAGTCAAATCACATTATTATGACCACCTGTTAGAAGTGCCATCTACAGAGCGTAGCCCATGACGTATGGCCCTTGACATGGGCTGGTGAAGCAGGTATATAATGCGACCGACAGGCTGGCTGTACACAGTGCGCTTCCTGCTGTCATGGGCATGAGAAGCGATTTAACCGAGTTGCAAAAAGGGATGAACATCAGCTTTCGGGTCAAGGGGGACAGCATTTCGGAAACAGCTATGTTTGTGAACTGTTCATGTGCCTCTGTGGTAAAGGCGTATCGTGAGTAGACGAATGGCACCATTGGGAATAACCTTAATGGAAACTGCAGAGCTCCAACCATTGATGTCTGAGGTGAACGTCAACTGCGACGGTGCGTGAAGGCCAACCGAGCTACAATGGAACAGCTCACCATCCTAATGAACCAGGAGGTATCCAGACACGTGTCTACCGCAACAGTTCAGTGAACCCCATCTGCGAATGGGGCTCCAGAGTAGACGGAGGGTCACTACACCCATGCTAACACAGATGCATCAACGAAAACGACTGGAATTTGCTCGACAGTATGGCGACTGGACCATTGCTGATTGGCGATGGGTAGCCTTCTCCGATGAGTCACGTTTTCAGCTGCATAGAACGGATGGACGTCAGCGTGTCCGTTGTGAAATGTCNGGGTAGCCTTCTCCGATGAGTCACGTTTTCAGCTGCATAGAACGGATGGACGTCAGCGTGTCCGTTGTGAAATGTCGGAGAACCGACGCTCTGCATCCATTGCTGCGCGAACACAAGGCGGTGGGGGGCAGTGTTATGGTTTAAGGAATGTTCTTGTATTCTCTAGGCCCCATCATCCGTGTGGAAGGCACTCTTGATGGATTCGTTTATGAATCCATCCTCAGCGATCACGTCCACCTGTACAACCTCGGGAGGATGGGATCTTCCAGCACAATAATGCACCTTGCCANATCCTCAGCGATCACGTCCACCTGTACAACCTCGGGAGGATGGGATCTTCCAGCACAATAATGCACCTTGCCACATGGCTAGAAGTGTCCGCACGTGACTGGAAGAGCACGATCAAGGCTTCAAGTTCTTCCCTGATCCCCAAACAGCCCCAATCTCAATCCAATTGAACATCTGTGGGACCACCTTGATCATCGTGTTCTCCGTCTGTTTCCTCCACCACGCACCCTTCAACAGTTGTGGGTCACACAGCAGACACCATGGCTACAGATCCCGTGGAGACCTATCGGCACCTGACTGAGTCACTGCCAGCTCGTCTAGCTGCTGTCCGTGCTGCGAAGGGCGGTTACTCTGGATACTAGCAGGTGGTTATAATGTGATTCGACCATGTATATTTTAATGAAAGCTTTGGATTTCTTTTAAGTAAATATGTACAGTGAAACTTCCATATAACGGGCACCCTTGGGGAATGAAATATTGTCCGCTATATAGAAGTGTCCGCTTTTGGGAGAAAAATGAAAATAATGTTTTAAATTGTACATACATACATACATACAAGATGTGCCATAGGTAAATAATAAATTATGTACATATTTACTTGTAAAAGGCAATTTATTTCACAACACGGAGCACAGAAAACAACTACTGTATGTACAGTAGTAGATATGTATGTATTACATACGTAAATTATCTTAAAAATGTATAAAAACAATTTAAAATATTTATGAAGCAATAAAATTGATGACAGAAATTAGCACTTAAAAAAGTCTGTTATTTTTAATTGATTTATTCTTTTAGTAAGAATTTTATTTTCAACATTTGNAGAAATTAGCACTTAAAAAAGTCTGTTATTTTTAATTGATTTATTCTTTTAGTAAGAATTTTATTTTCAACATTTAACTGAATCCTCAATGCTAAGTCAAGTCCCTCAGCGTCACTGTTTGAAATAAAATTTTTTTTGACCCGCTTAATTTGTATCAAGACTTCTTCAGCCTTCATCGGTGGGTCATCGTCCTCCACTTCTGACTCTCGTAGAATTTCTTCGTCATTTAGGCTTTCCTCTGGAATGTAAAAAAATTAAACATTAATTTTTTTTAAAGACAAAAACATTATTACGTACATATGTGTACGTATAACTGTATGATTACGTACCTTCACGAATAAGATCTGCAACTTTCAGAGAATTATTTTCTGTGACCAGACTTCCATCGATGTCGGCGTACGTTGTTTCGCTCGTCGGGCCGTATGATGTTAGCAGGTCTTGAAGTTCTCCATCTTCATCAACATCTTGTAGATTTGCGGCTTCATCGCTGGAATTTACGAATCCCGACTTTATGAAGCAATGTAACACAGTTTCTTTGCTTATTTTTTTCACGGAGGACGTTATCCAGTGAATCGCATCCAGGATGTTAATTTTCTTTGCAAGATCACTTGACGATGTCGCATTGTCCATGTTGGCCAACAGGTGCTTCAAAACACACTTTCTATAGTGAGTTTTGAAGTTCTTTATAATCCCTTGGTCCAAAGGTTGGCATGTAGCAGTTGTATTCGGTGGGAGGAATACAATTTCCACATTGCTGAAATTTGTATTGGGATGGGAGGCTGCGTTATCCATAAATAAAATTATTTTTTGATTTTGTAGAATCATTTTGTTGTTCAATTTTGTCAACCAAATGTTCATAACATCTCTGGTCATCCACGCCTTAGAATTAGAATGCCAATCCACATGCAACAAATTGATATCGATACCTTTGAAACACTGAGGATTTTTTGCCTTTCCTATGACCAGAGGGTTTTCAAATTCACCAAGCATATTTGTGCATAAGAGCAAAGTTAAACGCTCCTTTGAAACTTTTCCTCCTTGACAACGCTCATTTTTCAACTGCATGGTTTTATCCGGAAGTGCTCTAAAAAATAAGGCGGTCTCATCGCAGTTATAAATGTTTTTGGGTTCAAAACCAACGCAATATTGTTGAAGCTTCTCTGTCCAATTTTGTACTACTTCTGTGTCTACTGAGGCCCCTTCTCCACTAATGGTTTTATAAGATATCTTATGCCGAGATTTGAATTTGTCGAGCCATCCTACAGAGGCTTTAAAATCCATTTGACCTAAATTTTTTGCAACTTCTAAGGCCTTTTCTCGAATGATCGGACCGGAAAGTGGAATGTTTGCAGCCCGAGCACGGCAAAACCATTTGAAAACTGCATCGTCAATGCTCAAACCGGCCGTTTTTGGAAATGATCTACGGGATTCGTCATTTCCGTGTTTGCTGAATCTATCTAAAAGTTCCTTTTTATTTTTTATAATCTCACTCACCTGAGTCTTTCCTATTTTGAATTTTGCAGCGCAGTATCGCACACTTAGTTTTTCACGTTCACTGGTTTTAATTATTTCCACTTTTTCTTTAAGTGTCAAACGCACACGGGGAGGCATATTAGAGCTGTGTTTATCGCTCGAAATTCGGAAACAAACTTAAGAGGTAAACATGTTTGTACAGTGTGGCGCGATTGAAATCTAGGAATTTGAGACAAAGGATGTTGGTGGAAGGCAAACCAAACAGAAGGGAGAAGGCTTTTCTCAGAAAACATTCCTTTCCGTAAGGCTGCTGAAGGCTTAACTCAGAAAACATTCCTTTCCAGGAGGCTGCTTAAAGCTTTTCTCAGAAAACATTCCTTTCCGGGAAGCTGCTGTCCGCTTTTGGGAGATTTTTGGGGTCAGAATATACACGAAAGAGCTGTCTGCGTCCGTTATAGGGAGTGTCCGCTTTATAGAAGAATTTAATATGAAGAAATGAATGGGACTATGCCGAGGAATCAGAATTTGTCCGCACAAGAGAGTTGTCCGCTTTTGAGAAGTGTCCGTTAAGGGAAGTTTCACTGTATTCATAAATATGGAAATTTTTCTTATTTTTTGAAGTGATTTAAATCTAGAAGCGACTACAGTTCCAGAGTGGACATACTACACCTAGATCTTGGTGAAAATAGGGTGAATGCCAGTCTAATAATGATATCTTCCTACATAAAGTGAGCGTTTCTTTTCATTTATTTCAATTCCAACTACGGAATTCATTCCTAACTGGACTAACAGTAGCTTAATTTCACTCTGAAAAGAAATTCAACATAAATTTGTTTATTAGATTTGCATTTATCCTGTTTCATCAGAATTTGGGTAGCAGATGTTTGTAGTAGGCTGTCTGACTGTATTTTGAGTTTGTCATCTTTAGCGTTACTATAATATTTACTCAACTAATGTTCAATACATAATTATATATGTATTTCAATAGCTGCACTATCGTTTTCACTTACAGACACACGAACTGGCAGTCTTGAGCAGGTGTTACATCTAGTTTGGTTCTATATACACAACTGCTACTCCTAATTTTATATCAACTAAAATTCATTTCAGAGAAAGTGTCTGCCTAACTTGGGGGTCCGGACAGAGTTAAAAAGGTAGGAAATTCACTTTTGCACATTAACAAATTGTTTACAAGCTAGGAGAATTCAAACACATGTAACGTAAGAGTGAGCTGGAAAGCAAAGGTTTATATTTTCTACCTAGGATCAAAAACAGTTTAGGGATTAAGCATAGTGGGCAAAAGATTCATTCTGATTCCTTAACCGTAAATTTTTAAAATTCTGATAAAAATATTTAAGTTGAACATTGTCTAAATGACCATGGGGAGGTCAGGATTTCAGCTAGCAGCCCATGTTACTGTGAGCCTGCAGAAAAAAACAAACAACCAGCGTATGTTCAGTTAGTAAGTATGATGCAGAATATAAATGTACAATTGGAATTATGATTTGAACAAATTGAGGAATTGAATTTGCACCTCAAATTTAAATTGGAACAAGTAAATGAAAAACTTGCTTGTCATCAGGCCGAAGTTGAAAAGAGGTTAGTTCAACATAAAGTGGATGTTATGCAAACAGTCATAGCTAAGCGTACTGCAAAATGGACACTGTTAAGGTAGTTATAAATTTCCAAATTGGTTCTTTTGAAGTTCAAATCAAAACTAACCAGATGGTAATTGGGAAAATTAGTCAGCAAGTAGAGGGTTATTAATTAACATCATTCGAGAATTGCATAACAGCAAAGAAAATACCTAAGCAAAGATAGCAAACTTCGTAGAAACTATACTAAATTGTGAACATACCACCAATGAGAATCAAGAATTCGTAGCACATGTGGAGTTGCAGAAAGCAAATAAATACACACACCCAAGAGAAATACAGTAATTTGAAGACTGAAGTTAATAAAACACAAGAAGCTACTAAAGAGGTTAATACAAAATTTGATGCACTTAAGAGTGAAATGGCTATGTTGATTAATGTAAAAATGTGTAGTGAGTTGCAACCCACAGCAACAAAAAATGCCAAGGATGCCAGCTTACCTCAAGTCACACCAGAGATGCAGCACATTGCCAGTGTCACATCAGCAGGCTAGCACCCTAATATAAATCTCACTGCCGCATTGTTACACTATCCTGCTCATCATTGGGTCAGAGAAATACCCTCATTTGCGGGTAAACGTCATGGAAACCAAGTTGTATTTTTAAGGCAGTTTGACGAATATGCTGCATTCTTTGAGCTAGGCAGTGTGGAAATTTTGAAATGTTTGAACAGCAGATTATAGTCCACTGCATATTGTTGGTGGGAATTAACGAAATCAAATGTCTCATCATACCAAAAGTTAAAAAAATTATTTCTAGAGCAATTTTGGAACATAAGGGTTCAGAGGAATTTAAGGATCACAGCTACATGCTTAAAAGTTTAACCCATGCAGAAATAAACCATTTGTAGAACATTTATGTGAGATGTATGAAGAAAAATTTGCCCCATGACACCAAAAAATTGAGTTACATGGCATTTGGAGCAATGGTATTGGGTCAGTTACCATATTGATACCAACTGCTATGGGCAGGATGATCTAGTCTTAGTATATCTGATTTTTGTGAGCAGATACTGTACTTTGACAGATTAGAATGCCAATCCCACAGCAATCTTAATCGGTTAAATGAAAGAGTTGCCATTATATCACATATGGCAACAAAGGGATAACAGGTCTGATATTAATCAAAATACACTTTAACCTCAAGTGAGTTTATTGTACATCGCTTGTAGAAATAATTGGAATTGACACAGGGTACAAAATTCTGAATATGATTGACATAATGAGCAGAGGCGTAGAGGAAACAGGAGAAATAAAAGACTGAGATCTCAATGGGGAAGGACTGCACAATAATGTATCATATGTCAAGTGGTTACATAGATCAGAGATAGACACTGCCCTTGCTCTTTTCTGTGTATGGACAACCCAGTGCAGGCAGTGTTTCAGAGGGGGAGGGGGTGATTTGCTGACACCATCTGTCAACAGCATCACATTCCAGCAGAGACAAGCCAAGTGCCCAAAAGTTCAAGTGCCATGAAATAAGAAAGCAGCATTTCTGTAGACTTGGTTCTTAATTAGTTATTCCCCCAGTTCCACTAACCAACCATCGGCTTATTCCTTACTGAAACATTGTAACTATTTTGTTTCTAATTGGGGAATAAGGAACTCAACTCTTGAATAAAGACCCCTATTGAAATAAAAACCATTTTTGGGGAACCATGAAACAAATTTATTAGAAAAGGTTTTTCCAATAACAACCCCTTCAAAATAACAACTTTTTAACTGGGAACTATGAAAGGTCTTAGAATCAAGAGTTTATTTTACTTGCTTTACATGGAGGATGAGAGCTGAATTAGCTAGGCAGAAGTCAAGACAACAATGCTTTAGACTGTACAGACTATAATGAACTGTATACAAGGCAGCATAGGAGGAAGCAGATAGCCAGTGAATAACAAGTAATGTGCACTAGTTCACAATTTCCCTGTTGAATTATTCTTTCCCTCTCTAGTGCATCTTCTTAATTATGGCAGTCATTAGTACACCAAATCTAGGTAATTTTGTTTTATTTCCTTCGAAAGGTTTTCCTGTAGCCTACTTTTTTTTCTATTTGTTTCATGTTCTTCTGTATTCTTTGTACCAATATAGTAACATTTTGGTGTGTAGTTTGTGGGTAGATTTTTGGACTCTTTGTGTAATGTTCCTTACTTACTAGATTCTTTCCANAACATTTTGGTGTGTAGTTTGTGGGTAGATTTTTGGACTCTTTGTGTAATGTTCCTTACTTACTAGATTCTTTCCACATCAGTGGAATAGTTTTTAGTTCAAATGTGCATGTGTTTTCCCTTCAGGCGACGAAGGGTTAGAAAGCAGTGCATGGCTAAACTCCTGTCTCAGATGAAACCTTTCAGCTTCGTGGACCGTGACAAGAAGTCGAGGCTTCAGAGGCTCTGTTGTTCGACTCCTGATTTGCGCGATTTGCATCAGGACTTGCCCAAGCCCTTCAGGGCAAGGCCAGTGCCAAAAAACCTTTTCAGCTCCTATGTGTATGAAAGAATGAGAGAAGATGAGTTCTACAGGTTAGTCTTCTGTTGAGGAATGTACGTAATTTGTAGTTAAGTGACTGACTTTTATTGCAGTTTTCAGATGAAACTAAATGTTTTCATTTGTNAGGAATGTACGTAATTTGTAGTTAAGTGACTGACTTTTATTGCAGTTTTCAGATGAAACTAAATGTTTTCATTTGTGCTTTTATAATATATCTACCATATTTATTCAAATATAAGATACAAGTTTTGCGATAATTACTTCCAAAAAGTTATAGGTAATTTGATTTTCACATTCTAAATAGTTTGAGGCTAATCAATTGCTTGAGTATTAGGAAATGATGGTCATTGTATTTTTATTATAAAGTATATTACAACACAATCCAGTTAAAAAAAATTAAAATACTGTGTTTTATAATTGGAACAAAATATAAGGATAGACCTGGAAAGGCTGACCTTTGGTATTCATGTTTGTTTAACTATTTTTTGAGTAAGTGTTTTTAATTTAAATATCATTGTCAAGCTTTGCTCTTCATATTATATACTTTTTTTTTTAATTTTATTTTACATTTTAAATGATACTGAGAGAATTAGGTTTTATATTGGAACAATACACAAAACATATAATGACTCTAACAAAAAAAATTGATAATTCCTATCAAAAAAACTTTTACTACAACATTTTCATTGAAAATCTTATATCATAATTATTAGTATTCATCAGAATGTAAGAACGGATCCACGTATATTATTTTAATTTTTTTTTANAAATCTTATATCATAATTATTAGTATTCATCAGAATGTAAGAACGGATCCACGTATATTATTTTAATTTTTTTTTAATTTTGAAAATATGCTGAAACTTTTTATATTTTCTGGCAACCTCAATTGGAAATACATTGATAAAACACATCCATTTTACCATAATTAGTAGACCTAATTTATTTATGTAGTTTTTGTATTTTTTGTAATTTATTTTATAAATAAATCTGAAGCTGTTTTCATTGCATAATTACGAAGGGGAGTATGATAATATGTACTATTATTATAACACAATTTATGATTGACCTTATAAGTATACAATGCTATACTTTTAGATATATTCATTCTTAAGGTTTGTAACATTTCAGTACAAATAGAAGGTCGAAATTCTGTTTTCCTTTTTTATTGATTCGTTCTTCTTTTCCAACAAATTAAGACAAAAATCACTCAATTTACATTATCAAGGATAAAATTAAAAAAAGAAAAAACTTGCAGCAATTAAAGATGAACTGTTTGTGTGAACATATTATTAATTATTTTTAGTCAAAATTTCTTTCTTAATCACCCACACACATACATTCTCGGCGGTGGCGACTACATTTGTTACAGAAAAAAGTTTGATTCGAACTTCAGCATCATACTTTTGTGTTATTTGCTCTCTGATTGGCTGTCGTCTGACCATGCCACATTTCTCCTCCAATCAGCAATGATGAGATGAAAGCCAATCAGGACACTTTTCTTTAGATTTATGTGATTAAAATTTGCAATACTTTCTACTCTCTAAGGGCTAAATGAACACTAGCAATAACAACAGCAATAAACTCGAAATAATTTATACATCAACAAACTTGTGACATAACCAAACTTACACTGCACTTCGCTTAAATCAAATAATAAATCATAATTTGATAATTATCTTAATTAATCGTCATCACCACCCAATAATCTGAAACCAAAAAGGTAATAATAATATAATAATAACCTCTGAAAACTAACAACGTTACATAAAACTCTCCTCCTCTCCCATCCCCTCGGTTTGGAACAAATTTTGATAAATTTGGTACAAACATAAACAAACCTAAGCTGTGATTCACTATAATTGCTGCAACATGTTTTTTTACATTTTATTTCCAGAAAATTCATTATCATTATCTATATGTTAAAACATTACATCAGCACCTAAAAATTAAAACAAAATATTGGCTTACATTATTTTCCTTATGACTTATTTAGTTATTTTCTTTTAATCTATAATACTCTGCAAAATTTTTTTTTTTCAACAATTTACATACTTCTGTTTCCTCACAAAAAAACAACTTATCTGTTCTTAACCATTCAATTTTACATAACCGTTATATATCTTCTTGCACAACAGATATTATCCTTATTTTATATAACCTACAAACAATGTAATTTACATTAATACAACTAAAATATAATTATCTTTTATTTTCTGTCTGAAAACAGTTTTTTTTCCCCTCAAAATTGTATTTAATTCCTGGGTTTGACCCAACTTGCTCATATTTAATTTTGACATGGACCAGTCCTGCGTGATCTGGCACGACCACTGTCATCACGTCATCGGTCCACAGTCGCTGCACCAGTGTGGCCCGCTGAACACGTACGTCGTGCGTCCCGATGCATGTCTGCATTGTTCACTTGGGAACGGGTCATGACCCGATATCGAGTGATCCAACCGAGTGCCTGTGGTGTCCCTAGAGAGATCTGTGTAATTAGAATAGGAATCAAGTTTTAGAATGTGTAGTAAATAGCATTAGAATTTATCGCCCACGGGCAAATGTTCGTGAAATTTGCCCTTAAGGGATTGCGAAGTAATCACAGAATAAATGCACGCCACGTGCTTATTTAATGATGTGTAGAGTAGCAAGGCTAGGATATTTGAAGTGTTATATATAATTTTCCGAGCGCAATTGTATGTCTAATCAAGCCAATTAGTGACGTGGGAAATAATTAGTCTTTCTTTCAACCTGACAGTTCCGGTCGTAGAGTGCCCCAAAACTTAACAGACCTAAATTTCCCACGTGCTCTGCAAGGCACCACATAATCATGTTTTGTATTTAAATTAGTGCTTAATTAATAACTCTTAACTCTACAGGATTAAGAAAACTCACTCAGAAAGTTTCAGTGTTTTATGTGTGTATGTTTCAAGTTCTATGTTAATGAGGTCAGTTAATTAAATTACCTCGCGGAGTGGAGTGAGCTCTGGGCAAGGACACTGCTCGCCCGTGCCATCTCCGGCAGTCTGATTCCACGGGTCTTAGGTGCTGCACGTGCCTTGCGTCGCAGGGGACTTTCATACTTTGCTCTGAACACTTAACTGCAATAGTTTAACGTAATTTACTGGAACTTTTATTTAGTTTACTAACAGTCTTCCCCGCGTTCGCAGCACCCCTTACTAAGCTCAATTTACCGACCCGGAGGTTTAATTACTATTGTAAGTTTTCATGCTGTTTTCGGGCTTTTTGTACAGTAACGGTCACTGGTAGGCATTGTCAGTCAGGTCCGCTTTAATTTGCATTGTATACATGTAACTGTGTACACTATTCGGCAATACAATTTGTTTGAGTTAANCCCACGTGCTCTGCAAGGCACCACATAATCATGTTTTGTATTTAAATTAGTGCTTAATTAATAACTCTTAACTCTACAGGATTAAGAAAACTCACTCAGAAAGTTTCAGTGTTTTATGTGTGTATGTTTCAAGTTCTATGTTAATGAGGTCAGTTAATTAAATTACCTCGCGGAGTGGAGTGAGCTCTGGGCAAGGACACTGCTCGCCCGTGCCATCTCCGGCAGTCTGATTCCACGGGTCTTAGGTGCTGCACGTGCCTTGCGTCGCAGGGGACTTTCATACTTTGCTCTGAACACTTAACTGCAATAGTTTAACGTAATTTACTGGAACTTTTATTTAGTTTACTAACAGTCTTCCCCGCGTTCGCAGCACCCCTTACTAAGCTCAATTTACCGACCCGGAGGTTTAATTACTATTGTAAGTTTTCATGCCGTTTTCGGGCTTTTTGTACAGTAACGGTCACTGGTAGGCATTGTGAGTCAGGTCCGCTTTAATTTGCATTGTATACATGTAACTGTGTACACTATTCGGCAATACAATTTGTTTGAGTTAACCGAAACTTGTGAGTTTTCATTTAGTGTTGTATTCCGGGCCCTGGCCCTATCCAGGAAGTAATCAACGCCTCAAGGAGGCATCCTTCATTTATAAGGTAAAAGGTAATACTAAGGCATGCTGGGGGGGCCTGAATAACCCGGCTATATATTACGTTTTCCTGTAAATTTGTACAGTGTGTGTCAGGGGATACAGACATGTTGTCTTTCGGCCCACGATCCTGAGAACTGTGACTTTGTGCTCACCCAGTGAGCTGGCGCCCATTCTATTCTAAATAGGAATATTGTGTAATATTCTGATTTTTCTTAACATAGTCGTCGGACAACGTCCGCATTAGAGGTGAACCGATATGGTTTTTGGGCCTTTTCCGATATTGCCGATACCAATACAGATACTGCCTTGACCAGGAAAAACAACATTATTGCAAGTTTCAAAAAATAAAAACTTAATTTTTTAACATTTACCTAAATAAAATTCTAATTGTCTTCGTTTTTATTGTTTCAGTGATAAGCCTAAATATTATGATAAATATAAATCTAAGAACCACATATTAAGCTTAAGCATATCTACAAGACAAAAATTACCTCCAAAAGCATGTCATTAAGCAATGAAACTCTTAAAAAAAACATAACACTTCAAATGGTGCGTACATTCAATGTGCCGTTTTAAGTTTGTGGTACTATAGGACCTCGATGATTTACCGCCTCTCGAAACCAAACATTTGCAAATATTGTGAAAACAGTTTTGTAATCATGCAAAACGTGCCTAATTGCGCTTTGAAAATAAACACAGTTAGTTGGGTACTTTAATAAAAACCAATTTAAAAATAGTGATTAATTAAATAAAACCAAATAGTGAAACCTCTATTATTCGTTTTTCATGGGACCTACAGTAAAAAACTCAGCATGTGGACCTCTCTCCTCAAAAAGTAAAACCTAACCTCAAAAAAAAAATTTATTTTCATCCTTGGGTATACTGAGTTAATTGCCTGTAATGAACAGCGGGCATATCTTAAATACCGGATGAAAAAACATATCTCAATCATTCAATATAAGTATTGTATTATAAAATATTGAAATGCACTTAATTTCGAAAAACCGCCGAATGTTCACTAAATTTATGCCAAATGAAAAAAAATGGCAAAAATCAAACAAACTTTATTAAAAACAATGATTTAAAAAGAAATGTGCTAAAAATTGTTGAGTTTGTCATGTAAAAATTCGATTTTTTGAAATTATATTTTACTTCGCTAGAAATTTTGTTGCCCGCAAAATGTTTTTAAATTCTCCAAATCAAACAACATTCGCCATCTTGTGTGACAGTTGATATCACTGCATTACTCTTAAAAAAAGTTACTAGCGTAATTTTATCTTAACAGAATTAATCAGTGAAAAAATACTGTTCCCCTTTAATGCTTATAATTTACATGGTTATTTACCATACTGACCCAAAAATTATTATGTTTCCATTGTAGAACGAGAGTAAAGTTCAAATCCGTTCTGTCCATTATAATTGTCTGGTTCTGGTCCGTACCCATAGAACAGATAGGTATTCCGTACCATATCTGATAATCATACGTGTTTTATTTGCGCGTCTATTCGTTTGCTGACGTGTAACAAAGAAATGCCGGCAATTATTATGTTTTACCTGTTTTTCGACGTGAGTAATTTCAAAACAAATAGTGATTGAATTATCAAAAATAAATTACGTGGTTGTTAACAATTGCAATGTCTCACAACTAGTTGTGTATACTGTACTAGCTTTTGAGGTTAGGGAGTGTCTGTTTACCTGATCTTGGCGCTACTGAATTTTGGTAGTACCGGTTTTAAGATAGTTTTTTCACAGATAAACAATAGTTCCGAATATATTTTGGTTTTCGGACAGAATATCTTATCGATGGATGCGGGTAAATTAATGATTTAAGGGCGTAGCATGCGGGTTTTTTTTTAACATTGTTTATATAGGATATTTGTTGGGACCATACAAAAAATCGACTGATACGGGAAAACGACATTAACGGAGACGTGACAACGTCAATTACAAAGCAATGTGAGGTTATTTACAACTACTTTTTGTTAGTTATGTTTGATTTTGTCATTCCCTCATTTAAATTTTAAATGAGGGAATAATCATTTATGAGGGAATTATGTATCATTCTTATATTAGCCTAAATATAATAAATACATTAAAGCAATTGTATTTTTGGTTTAGTATGACATACTTGCTTTCTATTTTTTAGGTTTTAGGCTTTGGGAATCATGTTAAAAAAAGATGCTTAACAAAACAGAAACTAAATTTAAAATAAAATAAAATATGACAGACAACGCAGAGAAAGAATGGAAGTAGACCCTGGAGCTTTAAAAATACTCAGCGATAATGAAAGGTTTAAATATTTGAAGAGGAAAGAAAAGGGACAAGTAAAACAGGTGTCTGTTATGAGTTTGAGAGAAAGAAGAGAGAAGAAAAAGCAGTGGAGAGTGAACAGTAAAACTTACAGGGATAGCAAGTCACGAGCACGCTAAAATTTAAAAAGCTCATTCGACGAAACACCAACTCCTAGTCCAGTGTCAATAATTGATCAAGTTAAGATTAATAATGTTAATAATGAGACAATGGCCACTCATAGAAGATGGCAATTAAGAAACAGTAGAGCAATTATGAATGCTAAAATTTCCAAATGAGAGAAAACATTAAATGAGACAAAAGGAGGAGTGAAAAATATCGGAAGAGGTGTTCCAGAGAAGTTAAAAAATTGATCCATCTTCCCCTCAAGCTAAGGTATCATCGCTTTTGAAAAATATAAAGGTTATGCCGATAGCGAAAAAAAAAACTCCTTTTATCAGAAGTTTTTACTAAGCAATTAGAGGAAAGTTATAATACCAAACACAAAGAGAAGAAGAAATACTATAAAATATTAAAGCCAAAACACTTAAAAAAGAATATATTACGGTCTTTGTCAAGAACGTTTTTAAACGCAATCATATGCCAGCGCAGTTGGTTTCAAATGTTTAAACAATAACCGAGTGTTCTTCTACTGCTCAAAAAGTTCTCAAATCAAATTCAAATGTTTATAGTGCAGGTGATTATGTGCTTATAAAATGGGATACTAAAATATATCCTTGTGAAGAAATTTCCCTTTTTGATTCAACCATGTAGACTCTAATATAGAAATGATATAAAAAAACATTATTACCTCACTTGTATGATTATTACCTCATTATTGATTTGTGTCATTACCACATCTTTTTGATTGAAACTAAGAAAAGTTGGGAACCACCTAGTCAGTTGAGATAAGGACTTATGTACTATATACTTTATAGATAAAATCCTCAATTCCATCAACTTATATTATTTTTATCTAGCAAGTTAATTTTTTGCAATTTCTTGAGAATTAGCCAGATATGTTAAACTTTTACTCAAGCATCGTGACAGAAATCCTGATACACTACAAATTTTAATAATCTGTGGCAATATTAATTTTTCTTTAACACTAAAGCACAGCTGGAGATAGTCTCTCAGTTTTAAGGATGTCCTATTCAGGTGAATATGGAATTGATGTTTCTAACAATTTCACAGGGTTACTTGGTGAATATACATTATTAGATTTCTGGCCATTTAATTTTTTTGCAAGTGACAGTAGGTGAAGGTACAGAAATGGCAACAAGAATAAACTATAACTACAAAGAAATTATAATAAGTATGATTTAAGTGTGTCCACTAGCTTAGTTTGAAGACCGCAGTTAACAAGATTGGTGCAATAGGATGAAATCCAAATGCCTTGAGCAAATTTGCCTCGTACATGAAAGAAGACAATTAAGCTTCCGAGTGAATTAAGGTTCATATGTAGCAGACATAAAAGAAAGATGCTTCACTAAGCACCAGCAGTGAGAGGAGAAATCTCTAACTTTAACCAGCATACAAGNGATTTTGATATGTAGTGTCTTCATCAATGACACTGCTGTGAGTAATCATGATTTATTGTTATTTTTAATTTACACTTCCATGAAGAATATTACTTATACACTATTTATATTTTTAAATATATAATTGGACTTGATTCAAAACACCACAGGAATATAATATTCAAATGAAACATTTAAAGAACTTGTACACGAGTGTCCTTAATTTAGACTGTGGACAAGAATTTGTATGCTAAACTCACAGGGCTAATAGCAGTGCGAAAAAGGAAGAGACTGATATTAGAAACATAGGATCACAAACCTTCCCTTCTCTTCCAAACACAAGAGTGAAGATACATGGGGCAAGTAAGTGTCATTCAAGGCATAATGTATGCATGTATGGAGGTGGTCTTGGCTGCTGGCAAATCAGTATGTGCCTGTAGCTGGTTGTGGGAGCATGGCAGACTTTATGCGAGCAGAGCTGGCCGACATGTACCTTGTGTACGGTGAAGCCCACAGCAGTTCAAAAGCAATGGAGGTTTTGTACCAACTGCAATATCCAGAATGCCGTAATACCTTCAGTACAACATTTCTACGGCTACGTTAAATATCAGCATACTTCAATCCCTTGTTTGCGATGCACAACACTAGATGTCAGTACCACGTGCCTGTATTAGATTTTAAGA
This sequence comes from Clitarchus hookeri, assembly GCA_002778355.1. Classification (NCBI taxonomy): domain Eukaryota; kingdom Metazoa; phylum Arthropoda; class Insecta; order Phasmatodea; family Phasmatidae; genus Clitarchus; species Clitarchus hookeri. The sequence goes on from NQII01011431.1 coordinate 23,807, forward strand.
TGCTTGTTGCCTACCTGCCCCTGTAATGCTACTCACATGTTTGAGGGAGAAGGGAAGGTCTGCGAGCCCAGGTTACTTATATCAATCTCTTCGTTTTGCACCCCCCTCTTAGCCAGGGGCTGGGAGTTTAGCACCTGAATTGTGGCCCACTGTGTATATTTCAAACTAAGTAATGACTGCATTGAGTTACGAGAAAAAGATTGCCAGGGCTTGATATTTTATGAATTTCACACAAAAACAATGTATGCAGTAAACTATGTACTACAAAGGAATCCAAACAACATTAGTTACAGTAAATGTTTCTTTCTGTGGACACAAAAATCAATTTTGTTAATATTTTTTGATTAAAGAGTTGAGAAAAGTATGAACACAAAAACTACTTTACACTATTTCAAATTATCACTGTCCTGACTTATCACACCACTTTTCTGAAATTTTTTGCAAAACTTCATCCCCTCCCTGCTAAAAATGACTGCCAAATTATTTAATCCACAAAAAACACATGCACACATACATGATGTGTTAGGAAGGGCTCAGATGAAACAATTTTCTGAAACACAACTTCTTCGGAGGCTACTGCGNCACACATACATGATGTGTTAGGAAGGGCTCAGATGAAACAATTTTCTGAAACACAACTTCTTCGGAGGCTACTGCGAACCATTCATGCATGACCAGGGCCATCAACAGGAGGGGAGAAAGGGTACATTTGTCCCGGGCCCCCAGANTACTGCGAACCATTCATGCATGACCAGGGCCATCAACAGGAGGGGAGAAAGGGTACATTTGTCCCGGGCCCCCAGGCTCACGGGAGCCCCGGACGTCCAGAGGTAAGGAAGGAAAAAGAAGGGACCCGAAATATTTATTTGTGACAGGGCCCCAAAATTTCTGTTGATAGCTCTGTTCATGAGACAGTGCAGTGCAACTGTCTGTGTAGATGGAAAATAACAGGTAAATTTCCTGCCTCTAAATATGACCAATCATTGGTCACCACCAATCATAACAATACATGTGCACTTTGGAGTAAACACTGAAGTAACAAGTAAAAGTCAATCAACCATATCCAGCTACAAGCTCACACAAATAACTATGCAGTTTATACTGATTTCATCGGAACAATTTTCCGTGAACCACAAGTGATGGAGAAAAATTTTTTTTTGTTTACATATGTGAAAGAAAAAAATTTGTAAGTACCTATTATTGATAAATGGTGATAAGGTGAAAAACAGTATATTTGATTAACTCAAAGTGCAACTTGTAGAAAATTTTTTTTAAATTTCTAATTAACATATATAATATGGAGCAAACACTTGGATGGTTGTTAAAAAAAGTTGAATATCTATAGAAAAAATGCAAAAGGGTAGCAAAGTAATACAAAAAGAATTGCAAATGGGTTTTACTAATTTGGAAAAAAAAACTGGACAATTTTAAAAGAATGGCAACAAAATTTAAAGCAAACAAATGTTGAATAACATGATGGGGTTAAAATAAATGAACAAGACAGAGAGGGAAAATGCAAACAACAGGGTGATGTAATGTACGAGGATTATTCTGGAAGTAAGGTCCGATTTCTTGTAAAACATAAACCATCACAGATTTTTTCAAAAAACTTTTTTTTATTTAATTCCTTACATGTTTCTTTATTTTCCTACATAGTTTCCATATTTGTTTAAACAATTGTCATAACCTTCTACAAGTTTTTGTATGCCTAAGTCGTAAACGTCTGCCACCTGCGAGGATAACCAGTCTGTCACTGCTTTTTTCACCTCGTCATCTGTAGTGAAGCGCTTGCCGCCGAGAAACGCCTTTAGGTAGCGGAACAAGTGAAAATCGCTCGGCGCCAAGTCTGGACTGTACGGTGGGTGGTCAATCTGTTCCCATCCAAAACATCTGATCAGATTTTGGGTATGAATGGCAGAATGGGGTCTGGCATTGTCATGCAGCAACAAAACTCCAGACGTCAGAAGGCCACGTCGCTTATTTCATATTGCAACGTCGAAGTTTAGTCAGAGTAGCGCAGTAAGCGGCTGCATTGATTGTTGTTCCTTGCTGCATAAACTCGACTAACAAGACTCCATGTCTATCCCAAAACATGGTTGCCATAGCCTTGCGTGTTGAGATTGTCCGCTTGGCCTTGACTTTGACTGGTGATGTTGGGTGACGCCATTCCATTGACTGACGTTTAGACTCTGGGGTCATGTGAGAAACCCACATCTCGTCCCCTGTGACAATCTTCTCTAAAAATGTATCACCTTCCTTATGATATTGGTCCAAAAAATCAAGAGCACAAGCCATTCTTTTCATTTGGTGTTCAACAGTAAGCAGCCTGGGAACTCAACGTGCGCACAATTTGTGAAATTGCAAATTTTTAGAGACAATTTTGTGCAAAGTTGTTTTACCCACATTCGGAAATTCCAATGCTAAAGTTGAAATTGTGAATCGCCGGTCTTCACAAATCTTTTTGTCCACGGTTTTGACCAAATCTTCTGTGATCACTGATGGTCGGCCTGATCGCGGTTCTCATCATGGACATTTTCCTGTCCGTCTTTGAAAGCTCTCACCCACTTACGCACTTTGCTGTCACTCATCGCATTGGGGCCATACACTTGACTTATCTGTCGATGAACTTCCGCTGCTGAAACGTTCCTTGCTGTCAAAAACCGAATCACTGACCGTATTTCACAGTCNCTGTTGAAATGTTCCTTGCTGTCAAAAACCGAATTACTGACCGTATTTCAGTCGGTGGGCTGATCAATTGTTTTAAACATTGTGAACTAACACTGTAAACAGCACACTGCAACAATACCAATGCAAATGGCATCGTTAACGAGTGTGACGAGGAAGGCATGCCAGAAGTTGGTGCGCATGTGCGTTACAATGTTTGCGCGACATTCGATTAGCTACGGCGATTCAGACCTTACTTTCCGAATAACCCTCGTACAAACAGAGTTATGTAGCACTAGATGATCAGGGTATCTTGTATTCAAATGAGAGCATTGTTTTTGAAAGGGCGGTGTAAATAAAGTTTGCAAATAATAGGGGACCAATACAATGCCGGAATGAATGTAAAGGAATGAGGGGGGAGGGGTCAAATGAACAACCCCCATTCATAAATAGAGTAACATGTAAGAAAATGGTATGGGCAAACTTTGAATATACACACAAGGTGAGAAGAGCAGTCAGGAAAAAAAAATAAAGAAAAAGTCACTTGGGGAGGAGGGGGGGTAGACAAACCACAAATACAAACCTTCTAAACTAAGGTAAGATTGAAGAAAATAGGATGGGCAAATTTTGTTGAGGCACACAAAGACAGAAAAAAATGAGGAAAAGTAAAAGAAAAAAGAAGGGTAAAGTTAAGTCAGGAGAGAAAAGAAAAAAATTTAAGTACTGTATGAGAAACGTAGTAAGGAAAAAAGGAAGGAAATGGGGACACAAGGTGAGAAAAGTCGGAAGTAAAATGAAAAGAAAGAAAAATAATTAATAAAGACAGACCGTATGCAAATTAGGATAGTAAAATAAGTACAATTTTGTTCATATTTTTCTTGTAAAATAATAATGTAATAGAGGTATTGGTGTTATTTAAAGAAAAATGTTGTAAAATAATAATGTAAGAGAGGTAATTTTTATTTAGGGAAAGATTTTATTATACATACTCTTAAGAAATGTTTCAGTCAGAAAGAAAACAGCCTAAAAATTGTGCAGAAAAAAATAAAAAAACAAATAACTAAAGATGCTAGATTGCAAAGGTTAAAACAGGAATTATAATCAAATAACTGTAGAGAAATTATTAATGAAAATTTCACAATAAAAGATTAGTACTTTTCAAAATGAAAGTGAAACTGAAAACAAAAATGGGTGTTATGTATACCAGAGTCACTCAATTTAGAGTACTGAATTTAGCAATGTATATTGAGTATAGACATTAAGGTGTCACAAAATTGGTTAAATAGATACACCATTTCTGTATATTTAGGAATAAATACCATACTGTACTAAATTATATTTTAACTTAACTATTATGTGTACAAGCCTGACGCTACTAGGCCACCTGAGTTATACAGGATGGTGGCTAGTAGGTTATTTAGTTAAATTACTTTGGTGCAGACTAAGGGCACCTGTGGTTGTTGCGTTAGGGGTAAACAAATACTCGTATTCTCCGTTATTTAACACACCAGTATTTTATTTGTCTGAAGGTAACATAGGTATTTACACACACTGGCGAGACTGAGCCCCCCTACAAATCATAGGCCTGAAGGGCTGGTGGGCGGAATGCTANATCGTAGGCCTGAAGGGCTGGTGGGCTGACTACTATGCGTCAGGGAAGGTTGTTGAAGGGAGATGTTTCTCTACTTATCTGTGTCTGCGGCTTTTGGTGAGTTGTCTTCGTTGGTAGCTGAGGCATGGTGAGTTGGGTGGCCCATTGTCAGGCTCTCAGATTGGCTCTCGTTGGCTTGCTGTACTCAGTTGGCTTATTCCTGCCGCTTTGACTGACTCTCCTGGAAGTCCAGGATTGGTTCCCCGGGACTTGTGCTTTCTCTGCAACCTCGGCTGGCGTTACTTGTAGGAGAGCGCGTCTCCTAGTCTGCGTTGATGTCCGCAACGATCCGGCTCGCGTTTCTGACTTCCCCACCTCGGAAACTACCACTTCATTTTCGGAAATGAACTCATTAGTTCTCGGCACTTTTACCGGGTTTGTCTCGGGAATTTACACATGAAGTTTCGGCTGTACCTGGGTTCTCTCCCCGGTGACGTCACTATTGACTTACTGACTGACTGCTTGCCTCGTTGCCATCCGACGCACGACTACGTCTTCTTGGGGAATGGCGCCTCTCAGTATGGGGCTGCCACTCGTTTCCGGGAATTTACTCATATTCTCGGTACTATTCCCGTCACCCGACTGACTACTCTCGTGTCTGCTTCGCCTCCCGTTTCGGCTGCACCTATCTCGTCTCGCGGCTGTACCGCCGAACTACTCCCGTCTCGGCTGGCGATAATTGACTCTGCTGGGATCCGAACCCCGCCTTGGTGATACGACTGCCTCTCGCACTAACTTCCTTCTCCGCCTCGCATGCTGCCGAACAACTCCTTCCCATCTCGGCTGAACAACTGATCCCCGCCTTGGTTACATCGTGAATTTAACCCGTCTCCTGCTATTTTCAAGTTAGCTGTCAGCAGTTTTTCGAGAGAGAAATCGGGAAATCCCCTGTGTACCTCGCGCGGTTTTTGTGTAGGATTTCGTCTCTCGTCAGCTGCTGGTGTGCTCCAACTAGGGCGGAGGGATGGTGCGGTAGGCGTCTCGGGGATTCCTGTGAGCTGTGTCTACATTAATTCTCGTAGGGGGCACCTCCTGATTCCTTCGTCGAGGGCTTATATCAGCTATTTCTCGGGACTTTCCCTGTTTCTCTCGACTTCAGTTTTTCCCCGTGTGCCCTTATACGTCAGGACATCCCCGAGGGTATTCCTCCCAGAGTGTGAATACAGTGCAATGCCTATCCCATGTACCCGTCACGCGTCAAGCCAAAGTGATGAATCAAATGTGTCAAGAGGACATGTGACATGTTTTTGTTACAGAACATATACAAATATGAAATTTTTTTTTTAAATATATGAAGATTCACATAATATAAAAAGGATTGATGTATATAAAGGTATGTACATATGTAATTTTAATACTACAAAAAAAAATGGTTATTATAATTGTAATGCCAATTTTGTTTGAGTAATAAATAAACGTTGCCTGAGTGGTTGGGGATAGTAATGCGGACTAGGGCTGAGCCAATACCGGTACCGATATATCGAAACCAACCGATATCGTAATTATCGGAATTGTGCGCAATTCATTTTTAAATCGCCGATATTATTACCGATATTTTGCCCTAAGACTCTTAAGATGATACTGTTTTCAACTTGCTATAATTGGAGTGCTTTGCTCACTACAGTGAAACATCGTTGTCACGTCTCCGTTAATGTCGTTTTCCCGTATCAGTCGATTTTTTGTATGGTCCCAACAAATATCCTATAT